>ML781566.1:492789-510961 GCA_009831015.1 Picea engelmannii
AACTTTAAAAACAAGAGACTAGCATTTTCATCAAACATTTCTTTAGTCTCACATGCCTAGTTTTGGATTAGTCAACAACCCTAACTTGAAGTAATCATAACTTTGAACCTGTAATGTATAAAGATATGAAACTGATACACAATCTTATTCATTTTTTTTAATGCAATTCCTCCAATTTTCACTACTTGGAACCTCTCAGAAAAGGAGTTATAGAAAAAATGGCATACCTTGCTGAATTCTGGATTATTCTAGAGAGCGACCTTGTAGAGCATGCCCCACACAAAATATTTCATGAAATGATATGAAATGGTTACAGAAAATACTAAATCCTGTACCCTAACCAACACATTTAGTATCACTGAATTTGGATCTGTTATGAAGAAGTTAGGACGTTTTTACCCGAAACACCTGATTTTGACTAGTTTCAGGACTGGCCACAAACCCTATTTTCCACGGACTGTAACTCCCAAAATACAACGACCCACAAGCTGAATTTTGTTTCACAGATACTTGGATATGTTTTCTCACTTTCATAGAAATTTCATGGTCTGAATCATTATATAAAAAATTTTATAGTGAAAATGGTGAGATGACCTGTAAATAACATACCTTAGAAAGCACCATCAAAAGAATTTATCCTTCCTTGCATTTCGGCCTTCTTTTCTTCACCTTCACTTAGAATTCTAGTTTATATATCCTTGGTTACCTCATACACATACATATATTCAATATTCTCAATTTTAATTCAAATGAGAGATCCTTGCCTCTTATTTATACTCTCCAAGTAGCTTCCTTAAAAACATCTTCTAGGTCACTTGGCCCACTTTCCTTATTTTAGGGTTGGGTCCACTTTCAATTTCTCCATTAAATTTATTATTGAAATAATTTATTTTTTATTCACTTTGAATTATAATACACTTGTCACTTCACTTTATTATTTACCTTTTAAAATCTCTTAAACCACTTTGACTACTTTGACCTTTTGGGGCTTCTAGATGACATATGAGGGTCTTCCAACTTCGTAAGGCCATAACTCTTAAACCGTGAGGAGTTATGTGATGTTCTACATACCACCATAAATGGAATGACATGTACTATCCATATAGAATAGTATTATCTGAAAATATATCATAACTCATACCATTACCCATCAAACAAACTTGGGTCCATTACCCAAACCTGGGGTCTCCAACTTCTCATGGCCATAACTCTCTAATCGTGAGGAATTATGTGATGTTCCACATACCACCAGAAATGACATGACAAGCACTATCCATATAGGATATTTTCCCTGGAAAATTCACTTTCCTTCATCTCATTATTCCACAATTAAGAATGGGTTCTCTTACTCCACAAAGCATCTTCCCATGAGAGCTTTCACCATAAGGGGACCACTTTGGAGTTCATCCATATTTACTTTTTATCAACCATGAAAAAACAATAATGAGTCATATTTACATCAAACAATATTGTGTCCATTACCCAAACCTTTGTGCTACGGGGCTTTCTTCAAGGGTTGACATCAATGGCAACCAACCTTAGTCAACAGACAAAAATGCTGATCAGAATTTCGTAGAAACATTTGACATTATATCAAATATATCTAACAATGTTTGTTATGATGAGATTTCTTCTCCAAAAGTTTGCATAGATTAGGTTGCTAATATGTAGTCAATTTCCCAAGGATGTCATGAAATGGAGGAATTTGAAGTTCAGGTTTCCGAAATTTTTAAAGACCATCCCATCTATGATAAATCTCTAGATGATGAGGAGCATATTTCTAAAATGATACAGATGGAACTCCTTAGAAGTAATCCAATCTATTAGAATTATGAAGCAGATTATCTAAAGAGAAGTGGAGGATATGATATTGAAATCACAAATAAGCATCTAGGTTTCTTGTATGAACTAAACATGCATCATGATTTTAAAGATCTTGTGGCCACTTGCATGTGCATTAGTTTTCCTAGAGGTCTTAAATGTTACAAAATTTTCCATGCAATCATGTTGCAACTGTAAGTATAAGCTTCCCATTCAATTTCCAATGAAAAAATCTTTGTATTTATTCGTTCTTTTATTCAGCTGTAAAAAGAAAGGTTATGTTGTCATACACCTTCTTGCTTGGTTGTATTGAAAATTTAATGTTACGTGATCAACTTTACTTATGTTGGTTAGGAGTAGGAGAATAAGCTCGTAGTTCAAGCATTTAATTTTCAGTTCGCAGATTGTTTTTCAATGTGTTGGCTTTCAGTAGCTTGGTTGAATAAGAAACTCCATAGCCCAACAAAGGCACTGGGGTGTAGCTACAGATTTAATTTTAAGAATTAATAAAGACAGAGAGAATGGCTGGAACACCAAAAAAATAGGTAAGTTACAACAAGTGGGACCAAGTTTTGAGAAGTAAGGAACCTGATCTATTGTTCTTAGAACCTCCCAGGGAAGTGATATCTCTAGTTGGAGATCTTCTCTTTCCCTCCTTTAGGCTATACATTTGTAAATTCTAATTTTTTGCTCAATTTCTTCTCCATGTTTTAATGAGTTAGTTTGAATTTTTCTTACCTTTCTATTGTCTTTGCATAATTTTCTTTCTTTCTTGGAAGGTTATTGCATCTTCTCATTTGGGTTAATAACATATGTCATATTGATTTATCATTACTGAGATTATAGCAGGCTGATTGAGCCTTTTTAGTGAAGAAAAACATTGACTGCAAGAACAATCTTGTTCTTGCAAACAATAGTAAAGAACACGGTTTTAATTATTTAAACGTTCAAAAATTATTTTTAAATATTTGAAAATGCTTTGATAGAACCTGCATGCATATGCATACTCATGGGAACTCAATTTCACGAAAGGTTACCCTCCAAGTAACTTTCATATGACACCAAACTAGAGATCAAGGCCAACATATCAGAAGTGCAGGAGAATATGAAAGAAGCACATAGAAAAGGATCTGAAATAATGCACAGGTATGAAATGAGGTCCAGAAAAAGAAGAATGTTGGTTGATCACAAAAAATCTATCATGAATGAAGAGCAGAGGTTGAAATATATAGGAAAGAAGTAGGTCTTAATAAATCCAAAGGTGGAGGCTAATGAAGGTATAAATGACATCCCCTAGGTGCAAATATTGAAACAACAAATTCAGACTTTGTAACAACAGAATCAAGAGATGGAGAAGCAACAATCTAAGGTGCAGAAAAAAGACCAGGAGCTAAAGCATGAAGGAAAGGTACATGTATTAATAAAACCAAAGATATGAAACAACAAAAATAAGATCTTGAAATGCAACACACTTATTACAAAATAATTATCAAAAGTTGTAGAAGAAAAATCAAAAGGCGCTACCCAATTTTTTTGAAAATGCTTTCTATTTTTCTTTTTTTGTTACTGTCTTTCGGTGCACCTTCTGAACAACTAGAGGTCAATTTGTGAAAATTGAAAGAGTTTTTTTTTAATAATAGGTCCATGCATAAAACCATCTCTCATATTTTACACAGGTATCATGGTTTGGGAGAATTGAAGATAGCTTTGAGGCCATTTTTCTAGAAATTCGCCAAATGTTGATTTCTCGATTTTTTTCATTGTCTTTTGGCATGTCTTCTAAACATCTAGAGGTGAATTTGTGAAAAGTGAAAGAGGTGTTTGTTGAGAAAAGGTACATGCACAAAAACCTCTCTCATATTGGACACATGTATCATGGTTTGGGAGAATCAAAGAGACCTTTGAGGTTGTTTTTCCCAGAAATTCATCAAATTTTGGGTGAGTTTTGTTCTAGTTTACCGTTCTCAAAGAGGAGGAAGAGTTCGAGGAAGATACCAACACATCAAGTTATCTACGATTTAGAATCCTTGATACGGTTTTGTTTTACTCTAGCTATCAACATGATCTTTTGTTGCACTAATAGAAATTTTGTTTAAGTGTAGTCAGAAGCATTGTTGCCACTTGTAATAAGCTACTTTATTTTGATAAAAACAATGCTTTTGAGGTAGAATTAAGGAGAAGATTATGAATTGATGCTTCAAATCAGATTCACTCAAGTCAAAACAATGTTTACAATTTTTTATTTAGTTTTTATGAAAATTGGATATCTAGTTTCCAGATTGGTCGAAATCCTCTCCAATACTGATAAATAGACAGTTTTTGTATTGCTTGTAGGGGGGTTCGATTTTTGGGAAAGAAATCAATATATCAAACTAGTTTAACATGTTCTATGATTGGATTAATCTCTCTACCTGGTGAATATTCTCTTGATGAAAGTGTGGTTTATGTTCAAATCTATATGTGTTTTTCTCTTATCTTGAATGCAATTTTTGATGTGTGCAAAGTACATTTCATTTTCCTTTCAACTATTCTATAACTCAACTTTTACTAATATGCAACCTAGAAAATAGATAATGCTTTAGTAAAGGATTTGTTCTATTTCAACCTGTGGGAGTAATTGTATTTGGATATTTTTTTATGCCTTGAAATATTATTTTGAGACTTAGAATTCTTGCAACAAGTAATTCATTGAGTTGTTTGTTGTTCTTCCTTTATTTATCCCTCTATTTTCTCACTTGTCTATCATTTGTGTGCCACCAACCAAGGAGGACCTACAATCATATCACCTTGCCATCCCAACCATGTTTTTTTCTTGGTAAAACCAAACCTCCAACTGACCAAAAACTGGGCTTGTTAAAAGAAAACCATTCCAAAACTTGAGTTGGCCTAGATCTGCCCTTTAGCAGTTAGGTGCAAATTTTAGGACCCGCATTTCCCATTAAATAGGTCGTAGACCCCTTAACCACTCTATGAAATCCACGATTATCATTAAATAATAGTTAGGTGGTTTTTATAACCAACCTGCATCATTAGTGCAATTGGTTAAGTTGTTTGGTTATTGTATAGTAGGTCATTGGGTCAAACCCCATCAACCATACTATACATAGTATTTTTGTTATAACATATATATGGCGGTTATGGAATAGTTCTACGAGAAACATATATAGAATAAATTTTTAACAACCACCGTGTGGATTACATGGATCGTTGTAGTCATATGGTATATTACATGATCACAATCTATGGGTTAAGAGCTTAGGTCGTAGACCCTTTTTTCCACCATTTAAACCTTTATACAAACTTAAATAAATTCAACAACATGTATGGTTAAGTAACATTTGTTTATGAAGGTCTCGGGTTCAACCCCCATCAACACCATAATTTTACATAACCATGACCATCATTGGCCAATGGGATGTCGCCACATCGTGACCTCTCATTGGCTTATCCATGCCACATGTCAAAATATGATTGGTCCAATTGGACTGTACGAACTTGCTGAGTCATCTTACCAACTAGACATTCCATGTTACATGTACATATGTACAGTCTATTCCATGTGTCATCCTTGTAGTGGTGACACGTTTCACCTTTAACTTTTGCCTGAGTTTTTCTTGTTGACCAAATTTTTACCAGCCATAACTTTTGCATACGAACTTCGTTTGAGGCGATTTTTGTGTTGTTGGAAATATATCGCTGAGATATCCACATTGATGGAGTTTTCAAGGGAATTTGGGATGATTTAATTTTGATCATTTATGAACCATTATGGACCTCTATGGATTTTCCGGATCCTCCTAGATCATTCCTCCCCATTTGGAATCCTTTTGGACAATCAAAATCTTGGATTACTCAACAAATAGGTGATGGTAGAGTTCCATCACCCTTCCGATCTCCATATAATTTTCCTTACTCGGTTTTACTCCCTTAAGAACAACTCTAATATATTCCACATCACCTCATTGTGAAGTCTTGATTCTTCTGTTGAGAATAACATCTTCATGTATCGCGTCCAAATATTTTGGAGAAAAATAATCAACTACTGGAACCTAGATACTTTCATCTTCATCCATAATCATAGGAGGCTCATAAACCTTCAAATTCTCAACATTTACGAACCATTGTGGACCTCTATGTATTTTTCAGATCCTCTTATATCATTCCTCCGCATTTGGAATCCTTTTGGACAACCAAAACTTTGGATTACTCAACAAATAGGTGAGGGTAGAGTTCCCTCAACCTTCCGATATCCATATAGTTTTTCTATTTTCCTTACTTGATTTTTCTCCCTTAATACCAAATCTAATATATTACACATCACCTCATTGTGAAGTCTTGATTCTTCTATCGAGAATAACATTTTCTTGTATCTCGTCCAAATATTCTGGAGAAAAACCATCAACTATAGGAACCTAGATACTTTCATCTTCATCCATAATCATAGGAGGCTCATAAATATTCAAATTCTCAACATTAATGAACTATTATGGACCTCTATGGATTTTTCGGATCCTCCTAGATCAGTCCTCCCCATTTGGAATCCTTTTGGACAACCAAAATCTTGGATTACTCAACAAATAGGTGAATCGTGAGTGTAGAGTTCCCTTACCCTTCCAATCTCCATATAATTGTCCTTACTCTGTTTTACTCCCTTAAGACCAACTCTAATAAATTCCACATCACCTCATTGTGAAGTCATGATTCTTCTTTCGAGAATAACATCTTCACGTATCTCGTCCAAATATTCTTCCTGTATCTCATCCAAATATTCTTCATGTATCTCGTCCAAATATTCCAGAGAAAAATCATCAACTACTAGAACTTGGATACTTTCATATTCATCCATAATCATAGGAGGCTCATAAAGCTTCAAATTCTCAACATTTACCACTGAATAAATTTTCATATAGGATGGTAGATATAGACAAAAGGCATTAGTACCAATATTTTCCAAGATATTGAATGGAACATATCAGATTGGCCTTAGATTTTTACCCTCACCTTTCATTCTATCATTGTTGATATGTAACCATACTTGATCACCGAATTCAAAATGATGATCAACCCAATGTTTACTATGTCTTGCCTTGTATTTGGCTTGGATTTTCTCCAATTGTTCATGTACTACTTGATGTACCTATTGAATCTTTTGAACGAACCTTTTATATTTATATGTATCATCAAGTACATCTTATTTAATTTCTTCTCCAAAAGAAAATTCCATAGGTGATTTAGGCAAGCACCCCAAACATACTTAAAAAAGCATTTTTTGAGTAGAATAATGCATGACATGATTATAGGCATGGTGTACATAATGTAATTGTTCATCCCATAAATTAGGATGCTTATTGAAATATACTCAAAGTATATGTACCACAATTGTGTTGACCATATATGTATGTCCATCTATATGCGGATGAAAAGTTGTACTCTTTCTTATCTTAGTGTCCATGAGCTCCCATAAATGAGACCAAAACTTTCCCAAAAAGAAATATTCTTGATCTGATATAATAGATGTAGAAAGTTCCAAATAAATCCATACATTAGCAAAGAACATATGTGATGTATGTTTAGTTGTGAATTGTTTCTTGCATGGCATAAAAATACACATATTGTTGAATCTATCCATAACAACATATAGATAATCATGACCTATCATGAACATCAACAAGCCTCCTACAAAATCCATGGAGATACTTTCCCATTGATGAGAAGGTACTGAAAGTGGTGTATATAACTCCAACATTTTGTTGCTAGGCTTACTTGTGGCACACATAACACACCCTTTGATATACTTGGGAACCGTTTCATTCTTTTGAGGCCAATAACAATATATTTGTAACTATTCTATTATCTTACCAACCCCAAAATGACCAGAAATGAGAGATGTATAAGATTCTCTTATTATATTTAGTCCTTCATATATGGGTATATAAAGATTCCCAATATGATATAACAAATTGTCATGCATATAATGATATGATTGTTGATTTCCACGATTTAATGCATCATATACCTCTTTAAAATATTCATCCTTAACACATTATTCTGCATAGCTTTCATGAGCTAAAGGATTACACTTGAGTATTCTGGATGCAATAATCATTGGTATTGACAACATATCTGCAACATTTTTATGAAGACCTTTCTTATACATGATTACCAAATTAAACTGTTGTAAGAAACTAATCCACCTAAAGTGTCGTGATTGTTGTATCATGTTATGTGACTGCAAATACTGTAAGGGCTAATGATATGTATGAATTAGAGTTTCCTTTCCCATTAAGTAATTCTTCCATTTATTTACACTTTGTACCAATGCATACAATTCATTATCATACGTTGGATAGTTAATCAAATCTTGACTGAAAGTCTTAGAATAATAACATATATTTTTACCTCGATGGATAAAGACTACACCCACGACATATCCTCTTACATCCATTTGAACTTCAAATGGCTGGTGTAGATATGGAAAATCAAAAACTTGTGCGGTCCTTATCTTTTCCTTCAATGCCTCAAAGGATTTCTACTGCTTTCCTCCACATTGAAAAACATTTTTAACACTTGTTAATGCATGTAGAGGAGGTGCTATGTATGAGAAATTAACAATGAATTTCCTCCAGTATTCTATTTCTCCTAAGAAGTTCCTGACTTCTATGACAGTCATTGTCTTAGGACATTTCACAATGACTTATACTTTTGCAGGGTCTATTTGTTGACCCCTAAATAATGGCACATTACCCATTAATTGGGGCATATTACATTAGTATTGTTATTTTATTTATGTCTTCTTCGGTCCATTAGTTGTAATTGTACCTCCTAGTCTCCTATATATACCAAGGATACCTTTCCATTTGGAATCATCTTGTATTTGTGAATTTGTGTGGTGTATAAGGAGGTTTCCCCCTCGAAGAGGATTATTATCTAAAATTATACCTTTTTAAAGGAGTGGAGTACTTATTATGATGTTTTGTTTCCTATTTGGATATTTGTTTCCTAACATTTGGTATCAGAGCTCAAGGTCTTGGGGTTTCGCTGCTCCATCTGAGACAGCTTGGAATTTTCTCTATAATGTTCTTTCTGGGACGTTTAAGAAAACAATCCTCAGAGAATATTTATCATATGGATGAAGGTACTTATGGTTAAAATATCAAATTATGGGTATTTATTCTTTTGGATATATATCATGTGGAACATCAGGTTCCTGAATCATCCTTAATTTAGTAATCTCGTTATTTTCACTATAATTTTTTTTTTGATGCTTCAAACTGTGAAACTAGGATTGTATTTAGAGGAATTATCAAGGTGTTTTTGGTACTAATTTCATCTTTTGGGTCATCCTAAGTTTATATATACACCCCATGTAAGATAGGGTAGCTAACTAGTCCTATTAACTAGTCTCAAGCAAGTGTTTTGGGTAAAATAATGATATCTTCTTCAATGAGTATCCAAATTAAGTGAGACTAGTTGAATTGGAGATTGGACAGTCTGTAGCATGTTTGGTGCAAGTTTCATAATATGAAATCACATATTGTGCACTTGGCACGCTTTACAAGTACACTCTCATGGAAAGGCCAAAAATCAACAAGGTGTGGGGAAGTTACCATAAATTCCCCTTGGAACATCCAATTTTTATTAGACATGTGGCATTGCAGAGAGGAAATTTCAGAGAACTACAAAAAGAAATTGCATACCCAAAAGGGTCAAAACTTTAAAGATACAATAGAAGAAAGGTCGGCTAGCAAAACAACCTCCAAAAGAAGGTTTAAAAGTGATACTTGGCCAACATGCCACCAAAAAGGGGAACTTATAGACCAAATAAGACTTCATACAATCCTACTTGGAATCTTTATGAAGGTGAAGAAATGCACAGATACATAAATGATTTACAAAAGATGAACTACAAGGGATGATGGATTCAACTAAAGATAAGCTGAAAGTGATAATGGATACTAAAATGGATGGTTTAAAAGGGGACATCGTGGAAGGATTGAAAATTTTTCTAATAGAGAGGCCACCTGAAAGTGTGGTGATAATAAATTATTCTACATAGATTGTGAAGAGGAATAAGAACAAGAACAAGAACCATCTCAATATGAAAACATAGAAGAGATTTCTTTTGAAGAGCTGACTCCCACCATATTATGTAATGCACTGGCTGGAATTATCACTCCTCAAAAAATATCGGAGGATATATCAAAAAGAAAAAGTTAATAGTCCTAATTGATTTTGGTAGTACTCATAATTTCATTCACTATAAATTAACCAAAGCTCTCAATTTCTTTTTATATCCAGCACCATAGTTTCAAGTAATGAAAGGATTGAACTATCATTTTCTCAAGAAAATTTGATAAGATCAATATTACTATGGGTGAATATATAATGAATAGTCCAATGATTTCTATACCCATGGGCGGTGTTGATGTCATACTAGGAGTCCAATGGTTACAATCATTGGGAACATTGGATTTTAATTTTCAAGAAATTTTCATGCAATTTTCATTGGAAGGAAAGGAAATTGAATTAAGGGGTATCACAGGGAAACCCAGTAAGGTGATAATCTTTAATGACATCAAAAAATTATTGAAAAAGGGGCATCAGGGTGTAATTGTATAAATATAATCACTAGATGTTCAAACATCTAAACCATATATTCCCCTAGATATCCAAGGGATTATTGATAAGCAATCCAAAGTATTTGAATATATTCCTAGAGGTATTCCACCCACTTGTCATCATGATCATGCTATTCACCTAATTCATGTGAGTGTTCCTCATAACATTAGGCCTTATAGATACCCTTATGCCCAAAAGAGTGAAATTGAGCGGGTGGTTGAATAAATGTTAGAGGATGGCATTATTAGACCTAGCCAAAGTTCTTACTCTGCATTGGTGGTAATGGTACTCAATAAAGAGGGCTCATAGCGTATGTGTCTAGATTATAGAGAGATCAACAAGATCACCATTAAATATAATTTTCCCATTCTTTTCATTGATCAATTGTTAGATGAACTAAATGGAGTAACATACTTCAAAAAGTTGGATGTTAGTTCAAGGTATCATCATATTAGAATGAAGGAAGAAGATATCCCAAAAACACCATTCAAAACTCATGAAATCCATTATGAATTTTTGGTCATGCCTTTTGGCCTTATGAATGCACCTTCCACATTCCAAGGGTTGATGAATTCCATTTTCAATCCCTTCATTTGAAAATTTGTGTTAGTAATGTTTTATGATATACTAATCTATAGCAATTATTGGGAGGATCATGTTCAACATGTTGAGAGGGTGCTCCAACTACTAAAGGAGCAACAACTATATGCTAAACCATCCAAATGTTTCTTTGGGGTGAAGGAGATAGATTATTTGGGTCATATTGTATCTCATGAAGGTGTCAAGGTATATTGGTCAATTCCCAAAACATTGAATAATATTAGAGGATTTTTGGTTTTGACAGTCTACTACCACAAGTTTGTTAGGAACTATGGAAGAATAGCAACACATTTAATGACATTAACTAACAAGGGTGGATTTTCATGGATTCCAGAGGAAACTCAAGATTTTGAACAACTTAAAGAAGTAATGTGCAAAGATCCTATATTGACAACACCATACTTCAAAAAAAACTTTATTGTGGAATGTGATGCCTCAAAAAATGGAATTGGTGTTGTTCTAAAGCAAGAATGAAGGTCCCTTGCTTTTGAAAGTCAACCACTCAAGGGAAATGACTTACAAAAACCCATTTATGACAAGGAAATGATGGAAATATTACATGCATTGAAGAAATGTAGCCCTTACCTAATAGGTAGGCACTTCAAGGAAAAAACAGATCATAACAGTCTTAAATACTTCTTGGAATAAAGACTATCTTCTGAAGAACAAAAAAAATGGGTGAGCAAGATGTTGGGTTTTGATTTTGAAATCATCTACAAAAAAGAGAAAAAAAATGTTGTGGCAAATGAACTCTCAAGAAAGGATGAAGATGTTGAGGCCTTTCTTTGTGTTATCTCTATCATCCAACCTAATTGAATAACAGAAGAAAGGGATGAATCGAAGAATGACTAAAAAGTGTGGACTCTCATTGTTGGTGTAATTATTTGCATAATATATTACCAAACATAAATTATCAACCAGGATTCATAATCAGTAGAGGTGATGCACTATATGTTCCGATAAAATATAGGTTCCTATGTTTGTTTAGTATAGTTTATATAAGAAAACCATCAATAACAAAATACTCTGATTTCAAAGATAACACTCTTCACACAATTCAGAAATTAGAAAGAAAAACTTGCAATCATGCACTCAAAAGATTTTCCTCAGATAATGCAATGTCCATTTACAAGCTCATGAAGTGGAAATATGGACTTTGATTCAGTTATCGGTATCTACTATCCTTAACAACAACTAACAAGCAAATATGGGCACACTTCAACAATAACAGAAGATAAAGATCATAGTAAAACTCTCAAGAAAACACTCAATTGAAAAGGCTCTTTCTCACATAACAGATCTGTTCATTATATGCTTGTGAAAAGAAGAGATGAAATTAGATCTTTTTCCTTGTAGAAATTAAAAACAATAATCAACAATTCACTCTTAAACAAAAAGAAATCATAACTCAATTATGTTCAATCAAACCTGTGTAGTGCAAAAAATAGTCAATGTAATTGAGAGGATTCATTAAATGGTGCATGCAGGTGAGAGATGAAGTCTTATCTCATTTCCTGTAACAACTCACTTAAAACTTGCAAGAAATTCTTATCTAATTCTGCACACTCTCCAAAATCAATTGATGCATCACAAACATAAATTTAATACAATCTTGCAATTCTAGAAAATTACTTCATTTCTACATAGGAAACATAAGTCTTAATGAGATGTTCCATTTGATGTCTTATGTAATGCGAATGATGGACTCCCAAATTCTCTTGTGCTTCCAAACTTTGCAATCAATTCTAATAGTGAAATCAGAAATGAAATCAAAACAACAAGTACAAAAAAATAGAAATATATACTAATAATTTACAATGAGCTTACCAAGCTGGATCAGTGGCCCTTGTCGATGCCAACATGGAAGATTTTATATCAGCAGATGATAAATTCTAACAGACACACAGGATCCTTGAATTTTAACTTCCATTGATCTTCAACAAATAAATTTACAAGAAGAGTTGGTTCAGAAATCCAATTTCCAACATACTAATTCCTCTCCTTTGGCTTAGAGCCATCACTCAATTTATATGAATTTTACGCTAAAAATTTGGATCTAGACAATCCAATCCAAATCAAAACCATTTTCCATCAATGGAGTTCAAGTACAACCATTATCTAATCAAGGAAATACAGTTCCCACGAATCTGGGCATGATCTTAGAATTTCTGGAAAATTGGAAAAGATTTAGGATGGATCATTCCCCCTGAGCTGGAGGTCCACATGTGTGCGATCTGGAGATTCTGGCTCACGATTCCACATGAAAACACATTTATGGACAAAATTCATGTCCCCAAATTTTGGGATTCATTTTCATCGGCCCGGAAATTGAGGTGAAAAATCAGTACCAGAATGTTGGTATTGGAATCCTGTAGGTAGGTGTTTGGTACCAGACTACACACAGTCACACCATGAGTACCATATTACAACAGAACAGGTGTTGGTACCATATTGGACACCCGAGAAGTACCATATCAATGCTTCTTAAGATTCAAACAACTAGGATCATACAAAATCACGCATTTAATTGAATTAACTCAAGAAAAACTAAATAAATCATGCCTTAATCATACATTACCTCGTATGCACATGAACAAGGACATCAAGTGTATTTATGGAGGAAAAAATCAATTAGATACACATAGCATAGGTATAATAGGCTCAGATAGAGGGTAATATAGAGCATTAGAAGTGTCAAAATGGAGACTCAACATTCCCCCATGCTTAAGTCATTGCATGTCCTCATGCAACAATGATCTTCAAAATTTCAAAATTGATTGTACTCCTCACTTGATCAATCATTCTTGACGTGCCACCCTTCTTCATCTCCTAAGTTCCTGTTATACAATATAAACTTCCTATCCTATGCTTCACACTTCTTACCCATGGTAAAGTAGTTATGACAGAAAAGTGGAGTCATGAGTAATAGATTAGATATGTTAGTGATTTGATGTTAAGTCTTATCCAATTTGTTTTCGATCAAAGTTAGGAGAAAGGGTTGGATGTGACTCTAATATTATTATAGGATAGTGGACAAGAGTTTCATAGTGACTTTGACTAATAGCCCCCCCCCCTTGGCTAGATTACCTTTAAAACAAAAGTGATATAAGCATAGTTTAGATCTCATTTGAAGAGAGGAACACATAAAAGAATACATCCCAAGATGATTAACCCATTTCTTATCCAAGTTGTTAGAGATGAATCTCTTATTACATAGGTAAGGTGAATTACACATACTGAGGGTCCCACTTCTCATGCAAACATATTTATTTTAAATATAGAACTCTAAAGTGGATACTTGAAGGTTCTTAAGAACATCATCCGAGAGATATAAAGGTCATCTCCTAGTATTGATTTGATAATGCTTCAGAATGAAACCCAAGGGTTTTTGTTCAGTTTTAGGTGTGCCACTTTACGTTTTTCAACTCTCTTTACCCGGCATAGCCCCGCTGCCAGCAAGCCTGTTCAGTACCCTGACGGGTTTACCTTAGTACCATACAAGCATGGCCCCACTACCAGTAGGCCTGTTCAGTACCCTGGCAGGTTTACTTGTACTTATTGATACTTCCTTTTTATTATATTACTCAAAAGATTTAGAATGATGTATACTGTTCATTGACAGTTTTAGAGTATAAGGAAGGCAGGTGGTACGAGAGTGTTTTAGAGTTATTAGGCACATAATTAATTTTTTTCAATTATCCCAAGGGTGAAATCATCCACATTCAACTTAAATCTCATCTATTCAATGTATAATGGAACATATCGGATAATGACGAAGAGTTCCCTCTAGTTAATCCTATTAGGTTTCTCATGAAAGTTCATTGAGGTTTTTCAAGGGCGGTCCACCACATGAGGTTTTCATCAATACCTCCAAGAGAAACTTGTAAAGATAAACTTGGATAAGAACTTGTTGAATCAACTAGGTTAGTATTATACATAATGGTTTCACCACTTTTCAATGAATATTTAAATTAGCAATCACTTCTTCAAAATGACGAGGTAATAAGACAAGTGCACCCATTATCATATAGAGCTAAATGTGAAAATATATTCTTAAAGGATAGAAAGGATGATTCATTTAGGGTTGAGTGTAGAAATGTAGGAGGAAGATGCACATGAGAGTAAAAACAATTCAACACAAGACTTGAATGATCCTTGATAGAAAGAAGATGAAGAGATTAGCCCATACCTCCAGTTACCTGAAGTGAAACAATGTTAAGCACAAAACAAAGATCATATCACCTTGGCATCAGTACCAAATTGGTAACTGGTATCAGAACATGTTTCTGCAGTACCGTAATAGATAGTACCAAAATAGGACAGTACTAAAACAGAGCAGGGGGAAGAAACAGAGTGACAGGATGAATGATTTCTATACGAGGAGATGTATACGAGGGCTTGCGGAAATTCATGGTAGGGAGCGTGCAATGATTGAGAGTAACCATATGTTTAAGGCATAATTAGTCTAATTTCTTTAATAAAACAAAAAATGTTGAATTTATATGTCCTAGTACTTAAATCGAGTGGAAAAACTTGAATATATGATTAGAGTTGTCAGCACCTTATTACCAGTACTGGATCACCTGAGTATCGGATCATATGAGTCCAGAGTTATGGTCAGAACCAGAAGAGCGCAAGGTTCCTTATTTAGTACCGGATGAACGTGGAGACGTTATTTAGTACCAGATGTGGTCCAGTACTGGATGAGCACAGCAAGATGGTTCAATACCGGAATAGCACAGAAATGACCATTGGTACCGGATGAACACAGAGGTGAACATTGTATTCTGGTACTTGAAGAGATTTTGACACAGTACCCGGTGGTAGTGCTTTTGAAACTTTTGTAGGCTGCACCTTGTAGAAGTAGCTGGTGTTTCCTGGTGTTCTGGAAGAGGACCTGTGATCTGATTCAACTGAAAAACCATGTAGATGGAACAAATGACAACACTAGATGCAGAAATTATGAGTTTGCATCAGAACAATGAAAAATAATTTGGTGATTGTTCTCCAAGCTCTGTAACAAGAGGGTATTCTGTAATTGGATGACCATATGTTGAGATTTAGAACCCTCCTCTTTTGGAACTAGGTTGATCATTGCCCCTGTTGGCACTTCCTTTTTATTACAAAAGTAATAATCCTAACTACTATTGTCTCAGCAACCACTCCCGTATGCTTGAGGTTTTCCATGGCCTCATGAAAACAATGTGAGACACCTAAAAATGTTTCTCAGAGGTTTGTGAACATCTACTAAAAAAAAAAAAACCAATAGAACCAATTAAAACTAGATTTTTATTCATGCTTGCAAACAGAAAATTTAGGGAAAGTGTCAAAAGTTGAATTATAGCTATGAATAAAATCATTTGGAACTAACATTCAGTTTCAACTGCTATTAAAAAGGTCACTTAATTGATATTCCTTGTGAAATGGTGGTATTAAAATGGATAGGTAATGATAAAGCACAATAACTTAAGGAAAAAGAAAAAAATTGAAGAAATAGGTCGTGAAGCACTCCCTTAAGTGTTATCTTCTGTTGACAAGGATGCCTTCTCCACTTTTTAAACCCTTCCAATATCATGTGTGCATTCAGAGGATGAAGATATTACCTTCTCATAAAATTCCAAACAAAATTGTCACAACTTTTAGAAAGAAATCTACTATAGGAACAAAAGATCTTAAACCGATTTCTTTATTAGCTTTTGACATTCCCATCTATGAAAAATATGAAAGATATGTTGCATTGTACTTATGTGAAACATTTATTTATTTATTTACCTATCCTACTCTAATTGAACAAAATAAAATGTCCTTCAAGTATAAGAATACTTCCAGTGAAGCCATGCGCGTAACAGGGTTAGAAATATATCCATACTCGGGTTTAAATTATAACTTTTAATGCATACGTGAGTATGAAGGACCAACTGCTTTGATGAATGAGATCAAGAAATAATGAAAAATAAAAGATTGTTGTGACCTAATAACTAATTGAAACCATCTTTCAATAGGATCAAGATATTCTCGTTTCTCTTCTTTGTTTAGGTCACACACCATGTCCTCCTTTTCCATGCTACGCAGATTGTCTTCTTCAAGATGATTGGTCTTTGGGGTACATACAAGGTCTACTGAGAGGCATGCTAAGAACTCCTCAATCTCAGGTTCCCATGGTTTCTCTCCCTCAAATACTATACATGATTCTTGAGTCTCCTCAACAAATTGACAATAGTAATCCAAAGGGACTTCTAAATCTTCTTGTGGAGAGACAACTGTTGTGGGGTATTCTACCCTACGGACTAATAAGCTAGGGCTCTAAACTTATACGCAGATCATGACCCTTAAGATTTAACTTTTAACCTTCTACCCAAAATCTCAACCCCTTTTTCAAGCAAACATGGGAAGAATTGACTCACCTTTTTAACGATGATTGAAGTAGATCCTCCGTTGAGCCTTCTATTTCCTCGCTGCTACTGCCCCTTCCACAAAGCTTCCTGCAATCAAGGTAAGACTACACATGCATTCTACTAATCTACTAGAGGGTTAGAAATAACACATAAATCAAATAACATAGATGAGATTCATGAACTTGGGATGGAAAAAGCATCTTTTTCATTAGTCTCAAAATGAATCACTTACAATGAGTTCTGAGACTGGCCACCATTCCTCGATCCTGATCCTGGGCTCCTCCTCTTCTTTTGTCCTCCAACTGTTGCAACATGAAGTTCTCCTGAAGCTTGAGGCAAAGCTAAAGGGTTGGGACAATAATGGACTTGGCAATTTGGCAGAGTTTCTTTGCTATTATTTTTCCTCTTTGAATAGTACCCCTACCCCTCCTTTTATAGGTGACAAGGAGCTAGGGTTTTAGGCGAACTCTCGGCCATGCATGGCGGAGAGTTCCAGTTAACTGACAAAAAGCCTCGTGTCTCGGCGGAAACTTTCCTGATTTCTTGCTTTGTTAGGTACCCACGGGCTGTAGTGGGTTAGCCCGCGGATACCCGCGTGTAGTAGAAGGTCAGCAAGCGGTCACCCGCGCCCAGTGAAAGGTTAGGGCGCGGGTCCCTTGATTTAAGTGGTTTTTTGAGGATTTGTTCAACATGGCTTTGGCTAGGAAGAGGCATGAGTTGGCCTGATGCCAGGTAAA
>ML781566.1:526203-542629 GCA_009831015.1 Picea engelmannii
TGAAAGGTTAGGGCGCGGTTCCCTTGATTTAAGTGGTTTTTTGAGGATTTGTTCAACATGGCTTTGGCTAGGAAGAGGCATGAGTTGTCCTGATGCCAGGTAAACCTGTGTGGTGCATTTTCAGGTTATAACAACAACTAAATTCTTGACTGCTGTCAAGATATGATCTTCCTGAGAGGCGGATATCCCAGTTGTTGCTAGAATGTGGGAAAGTTCTTGGAGGAACATTCTTCAATCTCTTGATCATACTTGAATTACTCTAGCTGGTTGATGATCCCTGTCTCACAACACAACTTAGTACTCAGGGGTTCTTACAACACCCCAAAAATTATTTATCATAAAAGATTTTAATATTAAAATTATTTTCAAAAATAAAACACACCAAACTTGAACTCCTTGCATTACTAGAATTATGTTGTCACCGGGTTATCTGTTCTCACAAGTTATCCCATCATAAATAAAATTAAATGTTGATAAAAGAAGGAAAAACACACTTGCATTAAAAGAAGAGAGGACAACCTAACTTTGGAGAAACCCCACCAAAGTGGATCCATGGTCTCTTTCTGCATGTCTTACCATCTTCTCTCTTCCCTTAGGTCATCCATAAAACCAATCCAAAACCATTAAAGCAATCTGATTTAAATACTACCTATTATCGTTTACAACTCCCTGACAATGGTGCCAAAATGTTGGTGCAATTATTTTCATAAGATATTACCAAACATAAATTATCAACCAAGATTTGTAATCATTAGATTTTATGCACTATATGTGTCGATAAAAAATAGGTTCCTATGTCTGTTTAGTATAGCTTAGATAAGAAAACCATCAATAACAAAATAATCTAGTTTAAAAGATAACACTCTTCACACAATTCAAAAATTAGAAAGCAAAACTTACAATCATGCACTCAAAAAAAATTGCTCAGATAATGCATTGTCCATTTACAAGCTCATGAAGTGGAAATATGGACTCTGATTCAGTTATTTGTATCTACTATCCTTAACAACAACTAACAAGAAAATATGGGCACACTTCAACAATAACAAAAGATAAATCTCATAGCAAAACTCTCAAGAAAACACTCAATTGAAAAGGCTCTTGCTCACATAAAATATTTGTTCATTATAGGCTCATGAAAAGAAGAGATGAAATCAGATCTTGTTCCTTGTAGCAATTGAAAACAATAATCAACAATTCACTCTTAAACAAAAAGCAATCATAACTCAATTATGTTCAATCAAACCTATGTTGTACAGAAAATAGTCAATGTAATTGAGAGGCTTCATTAAATGGTGCATGAAGGTGAGAGATGAAGTCTGATCTCATTTCCTGTAACAAATCACTTCAAACTTGTAAGAAATTCTTATCTAATTCTGCACACTCTTCAAAATCAATTGATGCATCACAAACAAAAATTTAATACAATCTTACAATCTTGCAATTCTAGAAAATTACTTCATTTCTACACAGGAAACATAAGTATTAATGAGATGTTCCATTTGATGGCTTATGTAATGTGAATGATGGACTCCCAAATTCTCCTGTGCTACCACACTTTGCAATCAATTCTAATAGTGAAATCGGAAATGAAATCAAAACAACAAGTACAGAAAAATAGAAATCTATACTAATAATTTACAATGAGCTTACCAAGCTGGATCGGTGGCCCTTGCCGATGCCAACATGGAATATTTTATATCAGCAGATTCTAAATTCTAAGATACACATAGGATCCTTGAATTCAAACTTCCATTGATCTTCAGCAAATAAATTTACAAAAAGAGTTGGTTCAGAAATCCAATTTCCAACATACTAATTCCTCTCCTTTGGCTTAGAGCCATCACTCAATTTATATGATTTTTACATTACAAATTTGGATCTAGACAATCCAATCCAAATAAAAACCATTTTCCATCAATGTAGGTCGATTACAACCATTATCTAATCAAGGAAATACAGTTCCCATGAATCTGGGCATGATCTTAGAATTTCTGGAAAATTGGCAAAGATTTAGGATGGATCATTCCCCCTGAGATGGAGGTCCACACATTTTCAATATGGAGATTTTGGATAATGTGTCCACATGAAAACACATTTCTAGACATAACCCATGTCCCCAAATTTCGGTATTCATTGTCATCGGCCCAAAAATCGAAGTGACAAATCAGTACTGGAATCATGTAGGTAGGTGTTTAGTACCGAAATACACACAGTCACACCATGAGTACCGGATTAGCACAAAACAGGTGTTGGTACTAGATTGGACACCCAGGAAGTATCAGATCAATTCTTGTTAAGATTCAAACAACTAGGATCATACAAATCACGCATTTAATCGAATTAACTCAAGAAAAACTAAACAAATCATTCCTTAATCATACATTACCTGTTATGCACATGAACAAGGTCATCAAGTGTATTTATGGAGGAAACAATCAATTAGATACACATAGCATAGGTATAATAGGCTCAGATAGAGGGTAATATAGGGCATTAGAAGTGTCAAAATGGAGACTCAGCACTCATTCAAAGGTTGCAGCAGGATTCTAGTGCATCAAATACATTTACATGGAAAAATGATTCACTATGGTACAAAGATCGCTTATATTTATTTAAGAACTCCCAAGTAAAACAAAAGTTACTTTTGGAATTGCACACCTCTCTGGTAGGAGATAACTCAATATTATTTAAAACCTATCACAGGGTCAATATGGAATTGTTTTGGGATGGCCTTAACACTGATGTTCAAAGGTTTGTGGTATAATGTTTAGTTTTCCTACAAAAAAAGGTGGAACCAATTAATTCTCCAGGTATTTTACAACCATTAGCCATCTCAAGTCAGCTTTGGGAGGAAGTTTCCATGGATTTCATCATAGGGTTACCGAAGTATGAAGGAAAGAGTGTCATCATGGTGATTGTTGATAGACTTACTAGGTACGCACAGTTTTGTGCACTCTCTCATCCTTTCAAAGCCAGTATAGTTTCCACCGCATTCATGGAGACAACACAAAAGATACATGGAAGCCCAAATATTATTGTAAGTGACATAGATCCCATCTTCACTGGACATTTTTGGATAGAATTATTTTCTTTTTTGGGTACTCAATTGACTCATATCTCATTTTATCATTCTCAATCTAATGGAAAAATTTATATTATGAAAAAATGACTAGAAGGCTACCTTCATTACTTTTTCTCTGATAAACAAACACAATGGTTCAAGTGGTTATCCTTGGTAGAATGGTGGAATAACACTTCCTTTCATACCGCAACAAAATGACACCATTTATGGCGCTCTATGGATATCACACACCATCCATCACTTCTTCTCTAAAAGAAAAATCTAAGGTTCAAACAGTGGAAAATAGCATCAAGCATCAAAAATAGGCTCTCCAGCTCTTAAAGGACAACCTAATCATGGCACAAAGTTGCATGAAACAACAAGCATATCAACATCATAGTGAAATAAGTTTTGAAGTAGGGGATTGGGTGTTTTTAATACTACAACCATACAAATAGACGTCCCTCAAGCAAACTAAGAATGATAATAAATTATCACCGAAGTACTATGGCCCTAATAAGGTGTTGTAAAATATTGGTACTATGGCATACAAATTGGGTTTTCCTACATCTTCACGAGTACACCCAGTTTTCCATGTTTCATGCTTAAAGAAGGTTATAGGTGAAAATATCCCAGTTCAAACTATATTTCCAGAACTTTACGAGGAAGGAAAAATCATATTGGAGCCTGAAGCTATCACTGACACATGAATTCACCAATTGAGGAATAGATCCATTTCAGAGTATCTCACTAAGTGGAAGAAACTACTGGTTGAAGATTCCACTTGGGAAGATGAGTCTTTTATACAGAAGCATCGAAAATTACTCAAGCTTTGCAGACAACACTTTTCTGAAGGGGAGGGGCATGTTAAGCCTTAAATAGTGGCACATTACCCCTTAATTGGAGAATATTACATTAATATTGTTATTTTATTTATGTTGTCTTGGGTCCATTAATTGTAATTGTGCCTCCTATTCTCCTATATATACCAAGGAGACCTTTTCATTTGGAATCATCTTGTATTTGTGATTTTTTGTGGTGTATAAGGAGGCTTCTCCCTCGAAGAGTCTTATTATCTGACATTATCTCTTTGTTAATGCATGCATTACTTATTCTGATGTTTTTATTCTCTTTGGATATTTGTTTCCTAACACTATTTTTAGTTTACCATTCCCTACAATGTAACCCATATATACTAGAGAAGTTTTGCCAAATTTGCATTTAGATAACTTGATATACAACTTCTCCTTATTCAAGAGTTCAAATACTTTATTGGCATGATTTATATGATCTTCCCATATTGGACTAAAGATTAATATATCATCTAAATATATGATAACAAAATTATCTATGTAGGGTGTGAACACATCATTCATTACCCTAATAAACGTTGCTAGTACATTGCATAACCCAAATGGCATAACTAACCATTCGAAGAATCCTTGCTTAGTCTTCAAAGAAGTTTTCCATATGTCACCTTCTGCAATTCTTCTACGATGGTAACCACTTTTCAAATCTAACTTAGTGAAATAAAAAAAATTCTTTAATTGATCCAATAAGTCATCAATTATGGGAAGAGGATAACGATTATTTATCGTAATCTTTTCCAGGGCTCAAAGGTTAATACACATCCTCCACTTTTCATATTTATTTGGAACTGATACAATAGGAGAACCACACAAAGAGGATCTTGGTCCGATGGTTCCTTTATCGATCAAATCCTATACTTGTTTCTTTATTTTTTCATTCTCGATGAATGATGACCTATACATTCCAATATTTAGAAGAGGAGCATCTAGCTGGAAGTATATTTCATGTTCAACCTCCCTTTAAGGAGGAAAACCTATAGGTTCCTGAAACAACTCATCATAGTTAGATATGATTTTGATCAATTCATTCTTATGATATGGATCAAAACCTGATAAATATTTACTTGCACTTGTGAGTCTCTTCATTTTCCTTTTCCTCACTAAAGAAACATTAGTTTTGATATGATGAGATCTGATAATATACTCAACGTCGTCCTTGAAAATATGATATTTATCCTCTTAAAGGTAGAATATGGCCTTCCTGTCAAATAGATATGGACTACCCCATACAATGCCACAAATTGCAAGAGGTACAACATCTAACTCAACCTCGTCAAAGAACTTAGCTGTAATTGTAAATTTGATATTACACTATTTTGTCACCTGCAACTTAACATGTTCACACCCAACCTAATGGATAAGTATTTTTATGAGGTGTTGTCTTCAAACCCAACTTCTTAACAATTGCTTCATATATTAGGTTAACTTGACATCCACTATCAAATAAAGTATCTACCTTTGTATGATTGACTATAACTCTGACATGGAAAAGCTCGCTTCTCTTGTTTTTTTCAGTATCACTTTCCAATTTATTGGATTGAAATGAAGAATTAGAATTGATAGTTGTTATACCTTCGCTTCATATTCATATGATATTCGATTCATCACTAGAATCAGACTCTGGATCCTGATGAGTTGATGCAACAGTCTTTTTCTTCCCTTTATCCTTGAACTTCTTTGGTCATAATTCTAGATGCATCTTCCAACATTGTGATTCCTCAAGTCCATTTTTATTATAATGGGAACAAGTATTTATTTCCTCAGCTTGCTTTACTATAGATGATTTCTTACTCTTACATTTAGTTTTCAGTTTCTTTTCAAACTTGTATGGATTCTTATCTTCGATCGCATGGTTACGCTTACTAGCCTGTAGATGTGTACCTTGTACTGGCACTTTATTAATGTTAGTAGGGTTAAACATTAAAATATTGTGACAAAGATATGAGTGCATGCCACCAATATACTTTAGAATATTTTCATCGGTATACAACAAAATCCCTAAGGATAATTCCTTTTTTTGAATTCTTGTGTGTATGAGTGAATATTATGGCGTTTACCCTACCTTAGGTGCTTCCATTATATCATTTCCATTTTTGTATAAGTCAGTGGATATACTGTTTTTATTATAGACCAAGTAAATTTATCCCAAGAGGATATGACTTTACCCTTTTGAACAATATCAACTTGCATATTACTCTCCCACCATATTAAGGTTGTGCCACTTAGTCAAAGAGAAGCTAACTATATCCCTGTAGCTTCTTACATGATCTTTTCAACCTTTCAATATACCTCTATTTGTTTGATCCAGTTTTCCAATTTCTCAGCATTCAATTCTCCATCATAGGTCGACAATTCGAACTAGACATCCAACTTTAATAAAGGCAAATTATGATCACACTTCTTAGAGGAATTCTTGCGATGAGAAGAATTTTCACTTTCTTCAAAAGAATATGATGATGAGGATGGTGAAGGGGATATAAATTTCCACCACCTTCACCTACTCCTCCTCCTTTTACTGAAGATTCTCCACTTACAAGCTTTTGAATTCTTCGTTAAAAATAATCTATTATCTCTCTCATCAAGCGAAGTATATCCATCACTTATTCTAGATTCATGGGAGGATCTTCTCCTTCCTTTCCTTTGGAAGCCATCTTATGTTTACAAAGTCTTCTTTCAATTTTAGACTTACAACTTGCAAGATCTCCTTTACCAAGCTTGATTTTGTATCTTGTAAGTATTCACTTGCAAAAACTTTTCAAACCTACTCTGATACCAACTTGATCCGAAAAATCCTTAGATGTTGAATATTCTAAATATATATAAACATCTACATGTTCTTAGAAATAATAATGATAACTTGACCATTTACAATTTACATGTGAAATATGTAAGGAACCATATCTATTATAATAGAAAAAATAGAAATATTGCAGAGAATAACAGTGGAACAACAAAATATATGAAACCACAACACCAAAATAATACCTTTAATGATAGGAAAAAATGTTCACTTGCCTCATCGAGCGGGAAACCTCTAGTAGAGAAGCACTCTATTACAATAATTCTCAAGACAAATACTTCTCATACCCTCAACCCCTATTTATACTAAATATATCTACCAAATGAACAATCTAGAGGAATATCTTCTTGAAGTGGAAGCTTCTATTAGGTCTTCTTACATTTGAGTTATTCTTCCTTGTCACTAGGCCTTATTAATATTGGCCTTTATTACATGGAAAATGTATTATTATACCTATATCAGGGGTTAGGGAGGTTATGTTAAGCCCTAAATAGTGTCACATTACCCCTTAATTGGGGCATATTACATTAGTAATGTTATTTTATTTATGACGGCTTGGGTCCATTAGTTGTAATTGTACCTCCTAGTCTCCTATATATATCAATGAGACATTTTGCATTTTGAATCATCTTGTATTTAGACATTTATGTGGTGTATAAGGAGGTTTCCCCCTCAAAGAGGCTTATTATATGAAATTCTCTCTTTTTCAAGGTGTTGAGTACTTATTCTGAGGTTTCTCTATGCTATATTGATATTTGGTTCTTAACATATGGTATCAGATCTCAAGGTCTTGGGGTTTCGTTACTACATCTGAGACACCTTGGAATTTTCAATATAACTTTTTTTCGATGATGTTTAAAAAGGAACCCCTTGGAGGATATTTAGTAGACAAATCAAGGTACGTTGGGTTCAAATTTCATCTCCTGAGGCCTTATACGTTAGGACATACAACCTGTGTAAGATAGGGTTCTGGATTCATCCTGAATTGATTCATCGCGTAATTTTCATTATAAAACATTTTTTGTAAAGTTCCAGACCGAAACATCTAGAGAATATTCACATAAGTTATTAAGGTATATGTTATAAAAATTTCATCTTCTGGGTCATCTTACATTTGTAGATACACCCTGTGGAATATAGGGTATCTGACTAATCCTATTGACTAGTCTCAAGCGGGTGTTTCGGGTAAAAAAATCATAACTTATTCATAGAGTATCCCAATTGAGTGAGACTAATTTCATTGGATAGTGTAAAAACTGTAGAATGTCTGGTACAATTTTCATAATTTCATATCAATTATTTTGTGCGGGGCATGCTATATAGGTGATATCTCCTATAAAGGCCAAACATCATAAAGATGTGGGGAAGTTACAATAAATTCCACTTGGCACATCCAATTCTGATTGGACCTGTGGCATTACAGAGAAGAAATATCATAGAACTACAAAAAATAAATTCTCGTATCCAAAAGGGATGAAATTTTGGAGATATAATAGAACAAAGATTGTCTAGCATAACCACCTCAAAATCAAGGTTTAAAAGTGATACTTAGCTAACATGCCACCAAAAAAGGGAACTTCTACACCAAATAATCCTCCAGGCAGTCATACTTAGACTCTTGATGAAGGTGAACATATGCGTAGGGACATAAATGATTTACTAAAGAAGACAATGACAAAATATGAACTGCAAGGGATGATGGATGGTTTAAAAAGGGAGATCATGGAAGGATTGAAAAATTTCCTAATAGAGAGGACACCTGAAAGTGAAAATGTATCCCATGAAATTCATGATGAGGACACAAGGAAGATGAATCAAGAATGGAGAAAATCCAACTTTGGGTTGAATACCAACCACATTCCTAAGATCGATATCAGGAAGTTTGATCGCAAGGACCCAATCACATGGATACTTTAGATTGATCAATGCTTTGATCTACATGATGTGCTACATACACAAAAGGTACGAATTGCTTCTTTAAATTTAGAACCCAATCAATCTTTTTGGTATCGATGGCTTTGTTCTCGCAAATCACTCATCACTTGGACAATTTTCATGGAATAAATGATAGCACACTATGTGGATACAAGGAGCAATACCTTCTTTAGCCAATTGATAAATCTCAAGAAAAAGGGTTCAGTTATAGAGCACATTGAGAACTTCCAAAGATTGAATATAAAAGTAACATATATTCCAAATGAGCACTTGATTCATTTATTCATAGGAACTTTAAGGGATAATATTCAACATGAGGTTCTCCTTTGGGAACCCAAATCATTGAAGAATGCATTTAGGGTGGCAAGAAATGTTGAAAGTAAAAATATGGCTATGTCTACTAGAAGGACCACTCCTAACATCTATCGAGAGAATAATTCTCCTTCTTCTAAAACACCTCAACCTACAAGTTTAACACCTCAACAATTGGAGGAAAGAAAAGAAAAAGGTTTATTCTTTAATTGTGACAACAAGTACAGTAAGGGACATAAGTGTGGTGAGAAGAAATTATTCTACATAGATTGTAAAGAGGAAGAAGAACAAGAACAAGAACCATCTCAAGATGAAAACGTAGAAGTGATTTCTTTTGAAGAGTTGACTCCCATGATTTCATAMAATGCATTGGTTGGAATTAACACTCCTCAAATCCTCAAGATCGAAGGATATATCAAAAAGAAAAAGGTAATAGTCCTAATTGATTCTGGCAGTACTCATAATTTCATTCACTATAAATTAGCCAAAGCTCTCAATTTCTTTGTATATCCATCACCAGAGTTTCAAGTAATGATTGCAAATGGAGGAGCTATCAATTGCTAAGGAAAATTCAATAAGATCGATCTTACTATGAGGGAATATGTAATGAATAGTCCAATGATTTCTATACCGATGGGCAGTGTTGATGTCACACTAGGAATCCAATGGTTACAATCATTACGAACAATGCATTTTAATTTTCAAGAACTTTTCATGAAATTTTCATTGGAAGGAAAACAATTTGAGTTAAGAGGTATCATAGGGAAACCCAGTAAGGTGATAAGCTCTAATGGAATGAAAAAATTATTGAAAAAGGGGCATCAAGGTGTAATTTCACAACTATGCTCACGAGGGGTTCAAACATCTAAGCCATCTATTCCACTACATCTCAAAGGGATCATTGATAAGCATTCCAAAATATTTGAATATATTCCCAAAGGTATTCCACCCACTCGAAATCATGATCATGATATTCACCTAATTCCTAGGAGTTTTCATCTTACCATCAGGCTGTACAGATACCCTTATGCATAGAACAGTGAAATTGAGCATATGGTTGATGAAATTTTAGAGGCTGGCATTATTAGACCTAGCCAAAGTTCTTACTCGACACCGATGGTAATGGTACTCGAGAAATATGGCTCATGGTGTATGTGTCCAGATTATAGAGAGCTCAACAAGATCACTATTAAATATAAGTTTCCCATTCCTGTCATTTATGAATTGTTAGATGAACTACATGGAGCAATGTTTAAGTTGGATCTTCGTTCAAGGTATCATGGGGTAATAATGAAGGAAGAAGATATCCAAAAAAAACATTCTGAACTCATGAAGGCCATTATGAATTTTTGGTCATGCTTTTTGGCCTTACAAATGCACCTTCCACATTTCAAGGGTTGATGAATTCCATTTTCAATCCCTTCCTTCGAAAATTTGTGTTAGTATTTTTTGATGATATACCAATTTATAGAAAGTCTTGGGAGGATCATGTGTGACATGTTCACAAGGTGCTACAACTACTAAAGGAGAAACACATATATGCCAAACCATCCAAATGTTTCTTTGGAGTGAAGGAGGTAGAGTATTTGTGTCATATTGTATCTCATAAAGGTGTCAAGGTAGACCCTAACAATATTAAGGCAATGATGGACTGGCCAATTCCCAAAAGATTGAAGAATCTTAGAGGATTTTTGGGTTTGACAGGTTACTACCAAAAGTTTGTTTCGAACTATGGAAGAATAGCAACACCTTTAATGACACTAACTAAGAAGGATGCATTTTCATGGACTCTAGATGCAACTAAATCTTTTGCACAACTTAAATAGGTGATTTGAAAAGCTCCTGTTTTGAACACTCCATACTTCACACAAAACTTTATTGTGGAATGTGATGCCTCAAGAAATGGAATTGGTGTTGTCCTAATGCAAGAAGGAAAGACCCTATCTTTTGAAAGTTCGCCACTCAAGGGAAAGTACTTACACAAACACATTTATGAGAAGGAAATGATGGGAATACTACATGCATTTATGAAATGGTGCCCTTACATAATAGGTAGGCACTTCAAGGTCAAAACAAATCATGATAGTCTTAAATACTTCTTGGAGAAAAGACTGTCTTCAGAAGAACAAAAAAAAATGGGTGACCAAGATATTGGGTTATGATTTTGAAATCGTCTATAAAAAAGGGAAGAAAAATGTTCTGGCAGATGCACTGTCAAGAAAGGATGAATATGTTGAGTCATTTCTTTGTTCTATCTCGATCATCCAACCCAATTGGATAATAGAAGCAAGGGATGAATGGAAGAATGATGAAATCGTGTGGACTCACATTCAAAGGTTGAAGTAGGATTCCAGTGCATCAGATACATTTACATGGAAAAATGATTCACTATGTTACAAAGATCACTTAGATTTATGTAATAACTCCCAAATCAAACAAAAGGTACTATTTGAATTGAACACCTCTCTAGTAGGAGGCCACTCGGATTTTTTGAAAACCTATCATAGGGTAAAGAAGGAATGTTTTTTCGATGGCCTTAAAACTGATGTTCAAAGGTTTGTGGAAGAATGTTTCGTTTTCCAACAAAATAAGGTGGAAAAAATTAAGACCCCAGGTCTTTTACAACCATTAGTCATCCCATGTCAGCATTGGGACGAGGTTTCCATGGATTTCATCACAGAGTTACCAAATTCTAAAGGAAAGAGTGTCATCATGGTGATTGTTGATAGAATGACCAAGTACACACACTTGTGTGCACTCTCTCATCCCTTCAAAGCCAGTATAGTTGGTACCACATTCATGGAGATAATTCAAAGATTATTTTAAGTGACATAGATCCCATCTTCATTGGATATTTTTTGACAAAATTATTTTCTTGTTTGGGTACTAAATTGGCTCATAGCTCATCCTATCATCCTCAATCTGATGGACAAACCAATATAGTGAACAAATTTCTAGAAGGCTACCTTCGTTGATTTGTCTCTGATAAACAAACACAATGGTTCAAATAGTTAACCTTGGAAGAATGGTGGTATAACACTTCCTTTCGTACTGCAACAAAAATGAGACCATTTATAGCACTCTATGGATACCACCCTCCTTCCATCACTTCTTCTCTAAAAGGAAAATCTAAGGTTCAAGAAGTGGAATATCACATCGAGTATCAACAACAATTTCTCCAAAACTTAAAGGACAACCTGACCATGGCATAAAATTGCATGAAACAATAAGAAGATCAACATCGTAGTGAAAAAAAAATTGAAGTAGGGGATTGGGTGTTTTTAAGACTACAACCATACAAACAAATGTCCCTCAAGCAATCCAATAAGGATAATAAATTATTAGCAAATTATTATGGCCCTTATAAGGTGTTTCAAAAGATTGGTACTATGGCATACAAATTGGAGTTTCTTGCATCTTCACTAGTACACCCAGTTTTCCATGTTTCATGCTTAAAGAAGGTTATAGGTGATAAGCTCCCAGTTCAAACTATATTTCTAGAACTTGAAGAGGAAGGAAAATCCATATTGGAGCCTGAATCCATCACTGACACAAGAATTCACCAGCTGAGGAATAGATCCATTTCAGAGTATCTCATTAAATGGAGGAAACTATTGATTGAAGATTCCACTTGGGAAGATGATTCTTTTATACAGAAGAAGCCAAAGATACTCAAGCGTTATGGGAAACACTTGTCTCAAGGGGAGGGGCATGCTAAGCCCTAAATAGTGGCACATTACCCCTTAATTGGGGCATATTACATTAGTAATGTTATTTTATTTATGTTGGCTTGGGTCCATTAGTTGTAATTGCACCTCCTAGTCTCCTATATATACGAAGGAGACACTTTCATTTGGAATCATATTGTATTTTGAAATTTAAGTGGTGTATAAGGAGGTTTCCCCCTCAAAGAGGATTATTATCTGAAATTCTCTCTTTTTCAAGGCATTGAGTACTTATTCTGAGGTTTTTCTATGCTATATTGATATTTGGTTCTTAACAGGTTAGGTCCCTAACATGCCCTCCCCCTTAAAAAAAAACCTTGTCCTTAATGCTTGAGATGAGGAAATTGTTACAGAACAGTAGTTGGCTCCTAGGTGGCATCTGCTAGAGTTGCATTTTTCTATTGTACTAACACTTCCTTCATGGTGCACTAACGGAGATGATTCTCATGCTAGTACAAGATTTCTTGTGGTTGCAACAAGATGGAGCCTTCTTCATCCAAGTCAGGAATACTGGTTTGAATTTGGCACTTAGTTCCAATCACGTTCTTTATGCAGGAGACATGAAAAACAAGATGGATCTTAGAATGAATAGGAAACACTAACTAATCAGCCACCTATTCCATGCGCTTAATAATTGTATAAGGACCATAATATTTGGGCGTCAATTTATGACAATGGTTAGCCTTGAGTGAATTATTCTTATAAGGTTGCAGTCAAAGAAACAACTAGTCCTCATAAACAAATTGACGTTCTGAGAGACCTTGATTTTTTTGTTTCTTCAAGCGATTTAGAGTCATGGAAATTCTCTTTGAGGGTATGGAGAATATCCTCTCGAACTGTAAGAGTTTGGTCAACCGCCTGGACATTCGAGACACCGGGCATGTATGAGAGAATTGATGGTCATTGTTTTCCATATACTTCTTCAAAATGAGTCCTGTGAGTAGTTGTATGGTAAGAAGTGTTGTACCACCATTCATCTAGGGGTAACCATTGAGCCCACTTATATTTCCTCTCATATGCAAAACACCTCAAATATGCTTCCAAACACTTGTTGAAAACTTCAGTTTGATGATTAGTATGGGGATGATAGGTTGTGATGGAATGAAATTGGGTGCCTTGTAGCCTAGACAATTATTTCAAAAAATTGCTGGTGAAAGTGGGATCACGGACAACGAAAATGGAATGAGGCATGACCTAGATCATGAAGATATCAATCATTAAACGTTAAGCCACTGTAGATACAATGAATTGATGTTGAAGAGAATAGAAATGAGCATATTTGGAAAAAACTCAACGACCACCATGATGAAATATTTATTTCTCGATTTAGGTAAGCCAACAATCAAATCCATAGAAATATCCCCCCAAATAGTGGCTTGAATTGGAAGCAGTTGTAGTGCACCCGGGGCTTTGACTGCTTCTCCCTTGTTGAATTGATAGACATCACATTCCACCATAAAGGTGTGGATATCCTGGTTCATACCATCCCCCAAAAAAGAATGTTTGACCATGTCATAGGTTTTGGTAAACTTAGATTTCCCAACTATGGGTGTAGCATGAATTTCGGAAAGCACCGTTGATTTAAGTTGTGACCATTTGCATAGATACAAATATCCTTTGTAGTGAATATCTTCATTTTTCTAAGAGTACTATGGAGAAAATGGAGAATTTTCTTGCAATTTTTGGATCATATGTGAACATTTGGGATCTTATAGCCATTCCTGGTGAGAAACTTGGAGCCAATATGATACAATGAAGGATAAATAAAAGAGGTACCCTTCATCTTCTTATTTCCTTGAAAGAGCATCTGCAACCACATTGTATTTTCCTTTATTGTAAATGATCTCATAATCATATCCAAATAGCTTGGTCACCCATTTTTGTTTCACCAAGGACAAAATTCGTTGCTCCAGAATATATTTGAGGCTTGAATGATCTGTCTTAATTTGGAATCGTTTCCCGAATAGATAAGGGTTCCAAATATCCAACGCATGAAGAATGGCCATCATTTCCTTTTCATAGATTTATTGGCTCAAATGGTGCTCCAAAAATTCTTTGTTAGTGAAGTCCAAAGGAAGGGAATCTTTCATAAGGACGATGCCAATTACTTTACCTAAAGCATCACATTCCAGGACAAAGGTATTTCTGAAGTCAAGAAGGGCCAGGACAAGAGTAGTGCACATATCCTATTTAAAGTCTTGGAAGGAGTGATAAATTATTGGATTCCAAATGAAATCATTGTTTTTAAGGAGATCATTGAGAGGCACCACAATTATTCCATAATTCCTAAATAAACTTGCAATAATATCCTATTAAACCAAGAAACCCACACAAGAAATTGCTATTCTTGGGATGAGGCCAATCCTTCATAGCTTCAATTTTCTTAGGATACACACTTACACCGTCCTTGCCAATAATATGACCCAAGCACTCCACTTTCGAGGCTCCAAAAGAACAATTTGATTCTTTGAGGAAACGTTGGTGCTGAGAGAGTAGATGAAGAACTTGAGACACACGGGAAAGATAGGTTCTCCATGTTCTACTATAGATGAGAATATCATCAAATAAAACTAATAAAAAATGATGAAGAAAAGGGCGGAATACATGAATAGTGAGGCTCTAGAAAGTGGAGGGAGCATTACACAAGCCAAAGGGCATGAACAAGAACTCATAGTGGCCCTCACGAGTTCTAAAAATAGTGTTAGGAATGTCTGCCTCTTTCATACGTATCTGGTGGTACCTAGAATGAAGATCAAGTTTAGTAAAGAATTGGGCACTGCTTAATTTATCCAAGCGATCATCAATGACAAGGATGGGAAATTTGTCTTCGATGATGATTTTTTTGAGGGAACGAAATTCATGATACATGCACCAAGAACCTTCTTTCTTAATTACCATGACCATGGGAGAGGAGTAGGGGCTAGTACTAGGATGAGTAACACCCGCGGCAATAAATTATTGAACAATTTTCTCAATTTCATTTTTATGTGAAAAAGGATGACGATAAGGGAGTGTTAAGAACCAAACATCAATATAGCATAGAAAAACCTTAGGAAAAGTACTCAACGCCTTGAAAAAGAGATAATTTCAGATAATTAGCCTCTTCGAGGGGGCAACCTCCTTTTACCCCACTTAAATGTTCAAGTACAAGATGATTCAAAATGAAAATGTCTCCTTGGTATATATAGGAGACTAGGAGGTATAATTACAACTAATGGCCTAAAGCCGACATAAATAAAATAACATTACTAATCTAAATTACAACTAATGGTCTAAAGCCAACATAAATAAAATAACATTACTAATCTAATATGTCCCAATTAATGGGTAATGAGCCAATATTAGGGCTCAACATGCCCCTCCCCTTGAGACAAGTGTTGTCCGCAACGCTTGAGTAACTCTGGATGCTTCTGTATAAAAGACTCATCTTCCCAAGTGGAATCTTCAGCCGGTAGTTTCCTCCATTTAATGAGATACTCTGAAATGGATCTATTCCTTAGTTGGTGAATTCTTGTGTCAGTGATGGCTTCAGGCTCCAATATGATTTTTCCTCCCTCGTCAAGTTCTGGAAATATAGTTTGAACTGGGATCTTGTCGCCTATAACCTTCTTTAAGCATGAAACATGGAAAACTGGGTGTACTCGTGAAGATGCCGGAAGCTCCAATTTGTATGCCATAGTACCAATCTTTTGCAACACCTTATAAGGGCCATAGTACTTTG
>ML781566.1:546248-580490 GCA_009831015.1 Picea engelmannii
GTCTTCAAACCAAAGTTGGAGTTTCTCCATTCTTGATTCACCTTCCTTGTGTCCACATCATGAATTTCATGGGATGCATTTTCACTTTCAGGTGTCTTCTCTGCTATGAAATTTTTCAATACTTCCATGATATCCCCTTTTAAACCATATATCTTAGTGTCCAACTGAGATTTCATTGAATCCATCTTAGTATCCAACTTAGCTTCCATTGAATCCATCTTAGTATCCAACTTAGCTTCCATTGAATGCATCTTAGTATCCAACTTAGCTTCCATTGAATCCATCTAATTTTGTAGTTCATTTATGTCCCTACGCATTTCTTCACCTTCATCAAGAGTCCAAGTAGGCTTATTTGGTGTAGAAGTTCCCTTTTTGGGTGGCATGTTGGCCAAGTATCACTTTTGAGCCTTGATTTTGAGTTGGTTCTGCTAGACAATATTTCTTCTGTTGTATCTCCCAATTTTTGGCCCTTCTGGATATGAAACTTTCTCTTATGTATTTCTCTGATATTTATTCTCTGCAATGCCATAGGTCTGATCAAAATTGGATGTGCCAAGTGGAATTTACGGTAACTTCCCCACAACTTGTTGATTTTTGGCCTTTCCAGGAGATCTCACTTGTATAGTGTGCCCCACACAAAATAATTGATATAAAATTCTGGAACTCACACCCAAAATACTAAAGACTATCCAAGATCCAATGCAACCAGTCCCATTCAATTTGGATACTCTAGGAAGAAGTTATGATTGTTTTACCTGGAACACCTTCTTGAGACTAGTCAATAGGGCTAGTCAGATACCCTATCTTACATAGGGTTTATCTACAAATTTAAGATGACCCAGAAGCTGAAATTTTTACCCAAGATACACTAATAATTTATGTAAATGGACTCCATAGTTCAGGGTCTGAAACATTACAGAAAATGTTTTATAGCGAAAATTCCGCAATGACTCATTTCAGGATGATTCAAGAACCCTATATTGTACAGTTGTATCTCCGAAAGTATAAGGCCTCAGGAGCTGAATTTTCAATCCAACGTACATGTATCAATATTCTAAATACCCTCCAAGCCATTTTTTCTGAAACGTTGTAGAAAAAGAGTTATAGCGAAAATTCCACGGTGTCTCATATGTAGCAGCGAAACCCCAAGACCTTGAGCTCTGATACCATATGTTAAGAACCAAACATCAATATAGCATAGAAAAACCTTAGGAAAAGTAATCAACGCCTCGAAAAAGAGATAATTTCATATAATAAGCCTCTTCAATGGGGAAACCTCCTTTTACCCCACTTAAATGTTCAAGTACAAGATGATTCAAAATGAAAATGTCTCCTTGGTATATATAGGAGACTAGGAGGTATAATTACAGCTAATGGCCTAAAGCCGACATAAATAAAATAACATTACTAATCTAAATTAAAACTAATGGCCTAAATCCAACATAAATAAAATAACATTACTAATCTAATATGCCCCAATTAATGGGTAATGAGACAATATTAGGGCTTAACAGGGAGAAAATTTGGAGGAAGATTTTCGGGTACTGGAGGAATGGAATGATCATGAACACCACGAGAAGGGGGAAGTCCCTAGAGAGTGAAAAAAAATATCTTGATGTTTGGAGATGATGGATTTGAGGTCAGGATGCATAAAGGGTGTCTCAGTGGAGTGAATGGAATGGAGTTGTGAAATAATACCAGAATGACCTTTCTTGAGGATATTTTCCATGCAATGGAACTTGTAATTTCATGGGAGACGAAGGTGATTCCTTGGAACTTATATTTTTGGCCCTCCTGGATGAATTGCATGGTCCTTAAAATCCACGAGGATGGGACCAAGAGTCTGTAGCCATTCTGCACCAAGCACAATGTTAAAACCACCCATGTAGATAGAAAACATATGAGATTTCATGTGGTGCTAACCAATTTGGAGACACACATTTTCAAAATGCCCCCACATTTCATGGAACCTTCATTAGCAATTGAAATTTGTTGACTACACGAATATAGAAATTACTTTATTTGGAAATACAACGATGAATAAAACGATGGGTGTTGTTGCTATCAATGAGGATGATGACCTTATGATGCGTAATGTAACGAATTAGCTTGAGGGTTTGGGGAGAAGAGAATTCAACAAGAGAATTCAATTAAATGAATGGTTCAACTTCTGTGGGGTCCAAGGGTGGAGTAATATCAGTTGGCTTTGGTAACATCACCACAAAGGGGGCCTCGATCGCTTCTTCTGAAACATCCTCAAAGATAGCCATAAAAATATTTTATTCCTTACAAGTGTGCCTCAAAAAGTATTTTTCATCACAATTATAACAAATTCCCTTGAGTTAGAGTTAAACTATTTATGCCTAGGTCAATTTATGGATATTTAGTGGAGTGGAAGGAGGGGTTGGAGTGGTGGGTTTAGGGTGGGGAAGAAAGGATGGTTTTTTTGTTTGAGAAGAGACAACATGTTGTGCTTCCTTATATATTTTAGTAGCTTCCACCCAACTCTGAGGGTCAGCCATGAGGACATGGGAATTAATATCATCCTCGAGGTCACTGATAAATCATTCCCATAAAAACAATCAGGCATGCCCTCCGTGCAAAAATCCAACCGCTCAAAAGCAACTATAAAGTATTCCACTGTGCTAGATTGTTTCAACTTTTTCAAATGACATAAATGGTGTATGTCAGTGTCAAAGTTCTCATAAATCTCTACAACAAATTGTGTCCAAGCCGCATACCCTTGACATGAATTTTTTCTCCATTCCAACCATTGCCAATGTTCCAGATCTAGATGGATAATAGCATACCTGAGTTCGGCCAACTCATGAGTAATGTGGTACATAGAGAAATAGTGTTCCATTTGAGTGACCTAGCATGTGGGATCCGAGCCATTAAATTTTTTCACCTCCATGCTAGGGGGACACAAGTCCCACTGAAAGTGGTTGGAGGGAAAAGAGGTGGACTAGGAGGATTGATTACCTTCAAGGTTATAAGGTATGGAAGAATAGAAGGGTTTTGGGGTGGGATTAAATAAGGAGGTCAAATTGTTCACTACATCATGGAATTGTTTACACATGGTGGTCAATTGAGTGATGGATGTGAGAAGTGATTCAAGTGGAGCAAGCCAGGAGTTGAGGTTCATAATACTAGCAGTAATGGAAGAAATATCAATATGGGTTTGGTCATTAGCTTTGTCCAAGGCAGTGAGATGTTGTTCCCAATATTGGTTGCAAGTGTGGGCCATGTGGATGGAAAAAGGGGGAAATTGGGACCACACAGAAAGGGGTTATTGGTGAATGGTACCAATACGATCAGTGAAAAGAGAGGAATTCAATGGGATAGGTGTGAAATAGGGGGGGTGTCAGGATGGGGTTGGGTCCATGGGAAAAAAAATTGTTTAAAAATTCTAGGTATGACTGCGATCAGGGAGAAGAGAGTTTCTTTCTGAGTTTTTTTCTTGGTGGCACTATAAAATTTAGGATACTGATTGGTTCATCTATGGAAGGCTTTGAGATATCTAGTCCATTTCGTATACAAGTTCTCTCTGATGCACTACGACTCGAAGGGGTATCAACAAGGGTTACAAGGGTGGCCAAAAATGTGTGCTTAAGTACCCCTTGTATTTCCTACGTGTATGCTTCCCCAAGAGCATATTTATGCACTGAACGACAAATCTTTGTATCTTTAAGACGCCAAAATATGTCTCTTCCTTGAAAAAAAATAAACCACAATTTTATTTGAAGGAAAGTTCTTTGGTACCACTTGTCAAATACCATATCAATTATAATAGCCGAAAACATAAATGTTGCAAAGAATAACATCAGAAAAAATATATATATGAAACCACAACACCAAAATAATACCTTTAGTGATAGGAAACAATGTTCACTTTCCCCTTTCAGGGGGAAACCTCCAAAAAGCAACACTATATTAAAATAATTCTCAAGACAAAGACTTCTCATGCCCTCAACTCATATTTATACTAAATCTATCTACCAAAAGAACAATATAGAGGAATATATTATTGAAGCAGAATCTTTTATTAGGTCTTATTACATTTGAATTATTCTTCCTTGTTACCAGGCCTTATTAATATTGGCCTTTATTACATGGAAATTATATTATTCTATCTATGCGATGGGTTAGGGAGGTTAGGTCCCTAACAAAATACTTATCTAACCATATACACTTTAATGATAAATATCTTACAAATAACTGAGCACAAATTGAACAATAATGATGAAATCACATACATACGTTTGATAACAAAGTTCACCCAATTTGGGATAAGTCTTCTGGTCCGCTTCCAATAAGGATGATGCAGGAGCATCACTCCACCTCAGTAGCGCATCATAAATACAATGCATCAACACACTAGGAGGGAGTGGATACCAAAGAAGGACCTTTCAATCCTTTTGAATTTTGAGCTTAAATTTAAAAATTCAATGTAATTTAATGTTAGCAGGATCAAGGAAAGTCGATCCCCTGTCTTTGTACAGGCCAAGTTATTGTAACAGGTAGAGTCACCTTTAATGGATGACAATTAGGTGGATCTAGATCTGATTCGAGCTAGATAGTGATTTAATGTAATTAATGAGGTAGGTGGATGAAGGCGCACAAAGCCCCTCCTTTGTAAAAATATATTTTGTATCGAGAATTCATTAGTTAGTTAGTTAATGGATGAGAGGAAAGGAGAGGAGAAAAATATGAATACTATGTTGCAATCCAGCCCTGTAAACATTGTAATTAGCATTCAGATTAATACAAAGAGTATTTTTTCTTTCCCATAAGGTTTCTATGTGTTGTATGAGTTTTTATGAATGTCTTTGAATGTTTTGTGTTTACTCATGTATGATATGAATTCTTTTAGAGTAAGTATGTTTCTCTTTGTTGGAATTAGATATATTTCTCTATCTCTATAGTTTTATGAGTGTTATGGGATCTTAGACTTGTGAAAGGAGTGCACACTAGAGTTAGTGAAAACCCTGTGAAGCCAGTGCAAGGAGTGCAATTGAACAATGTTTTTAGTTCATAGAAGAGCATGTCAGGTGGGAAAAATAGAACAATATTAAAGCTTAGAAGGGAAACTTGTCCAAGGAAGACACACCAAAGTTACTGAACACTCTGAGGAATATTTACAAGGAGTGAGATGAGCAGGTGCAAGGAGTGTGCGAGGTCTCATCTTTGAGTTCTGTGAGGAGACTTCTAGGTGGGCACGATAGATTTACTGAACACTTTGGTAGCTGGTGCAAGGAGTGCACAGATCCATGCAAAGAGTGTGTAGGTAGATTCATTTTCAGACTCATTGGTTTAGGAGAAAGAGTTTGAGTCGTGTAAGAATTGGTGCAAAGAGTGCACAGTCACCCAAAGAAGGGTAAAGCCAAAGAAGTCCCATGCAAGGTGTGCACCGACACAACATTGAGCTAAGTATTTAGAAATTGAGTCTGTGAAGCATAGGGAGTGCATGAAAGGACCTTGTAGACCTTCAAAGTCTCGAGGAGAACCAGTGTTATAGTTTTGCAGAGAGGACTTAGAAATATTTCTCCAAGTTTGAGGTTTCACAGTCTTCGTAGGAGCCCAAGGAATGGATTTGAGGCTTAAAACACCTCGCGAAGTCAAGATTAAGAAGAGTAGGGGTTTTTTCCAAAGTAAAAGTCAAGGCTGAGAAGACATCCTTGCATGAGAAGGTCAAAAGGCTGAGCCATTTTAAATCTCGAAGAAATCCTCCATTTGGAAGGAAATCACAACAGCTGCAAAGAGGAGCTACAAGAGTCATTGGATCGGTTGCAGGAGAATATCTGGACCATCAAAATCAAATCTAGCAGAAGGAGGAGCGCACAGGGGAGAAGGAGAAATTTTTTTTGTTGGATCTAGGCGCAAACTACAATGGTCGTCAGATCGAGGTAAGGTGCACAATGTTTAACCCTTAAGAATCCTTCAGACTTTGTAAGTTCAAAGTTTTTTCATGTTTGGTCGAAGAGGAGACAAGAATCCAAAATTTTCGTAGTCCAAAGAGTGTTTGGGCTGTTATATGTGAGGCCACATGGCAACAAATTGAGTGTGGTATGGAAGTCTGGATATCTGAAATATTTGGAGGCATACTTACGTGGAGTATTTGAAACTCCTAAAGATTCGAACAATGAAGTAGATCCTCAACATCTATAGGAGAGGAAGTGTGTCAGTAGATAAGGTGTGGTCCAAAGACTTGGCACTCTAGAGGAGTTTTTGAAGTGAAGTGCTTGGGTGGAAGTTTTTGTAGTCCTGAAAGATGAAACTCATTCCATTTGTCGATTTGGAGTGGACATGTGGTGCTAGATTCAGAGGTCTGGAGAACCAATACTCCAAAGGAAAGGGTTGAGAAACCACCTTGGAGTGAAGACACTTGGAGTTTTGAACAACATAGCTCATCCTCTTTGTAGATACAGAGGAGGAAACGTGGAGAAAGGAGAGAAACTCCTTCAATTCGATGTTTAAGAGATACAAAGGTTTTCATTTCACAAACACTTGAAGTCTGAGATAAATATGAAGCATCCATCTGTCAAGCCCTGTGGTCCGTCGATTTGGGTCCTTTGTGAGTTTGGTGGTACAACACTCTGGAGGATTGAAGGTGTTAGACATCCAAAACTCCCAAATCCTGGAGTCCCAGAGTGTATTATGGTCATTGGCTGACGGGAAGGTGCGAGTCATTGATTTCTTATTGTGTGTGTATTCTCCAGTTTGGTACTTTGGGAGACCGGTGGAGAGGTGTTGCGCAGTGGTAAGATCTGAAGTCAAGGATCCTATAGTACACATGATTCGTTGGTATGTGGGAGCACTGGAACTGTTCGATCAGTTATGGGTTTCGGTGCTACGAGAGAATAAGGTGTTTGGAATGGTGAGAACCTCTGAAGCCCAGAGCAATGAGAAGATCTCAGTCATCAATTGATGATAAGTTATGATGGTCCATAACTTGTTGAGAAATGATGGTTGATATCTCTTCACTTCTCTGGGCTTCAGAGGTTCTCACCACTCCAAACACCTTATTCTCGCAGAGCGCCGAACCCAGACCTGATCGGATGGTTCCATTTCTCTCATAGACCAATGGCTCATGCATACTCTAGGATCCTGGATTTCAGATCTTTCCACTGTGCAACACCTCTCCACCGATCTCTCAGAGTACCGGACCGACGAATACACACACGCCAAGCAATCAATGGCTCACACTTTCCCATTATCCAATGGCTATGATCCACTCTAGGACTCCGAGATTTTGGAGTTCCAAATTTCTAACACCTTCAATCCTCTTGAGTGCTGGACCACCGAACTCGAGAAGGACCCAAATCGACTGACCACATGCCCTGACAGATGGACGCTTCAAATTTGTTCCAGACTTCAGGTGTTCAGGTGTTTGTGCAATGCAAACCTTTGTATCTCCCGAACGTTGAATTGATGGAGTTCCTCTCCTTCCTCAACATGTCCTCCTCCGGATATACAACTAGGATGAGCTCCGAATTTTAAAACTTTGGGCATATTCACTCCAAGGTGGTTTCTCAACCCTTTACTCCAGAGTATTTTCTCTTTGTACTTCTGGATCTAGCGCCACATGTCCACTCCATATCGATGGTTGGGATGAGTTCTGACCTTCGGGACTCCGAGAAACTTCCACCCAAGCACTTCACTTCACAAAATCCTTTGGAGTTCCAAGTCTCCGAACCACTCCCTATCTTCTAACATGTGTCCTCTCTGATGGACAGTGAGGATCTAATTCGTTGTTCAGATCTTCGAGAGTTTCAAATAATCCATGCAACTATGCCTCCAAATATTCTAGATAGTTGGAATTCTGGACCATGCTCAATCTACTGCCACGTGGCCTCACATCTGGTGGCCCAAACACTCTTCAGGCTACAACACTTCGGGATACTTGTCTCCTCTTAGACCGAACATGAAAAACCTCTGAACTTACGAAGTTTGAAGGATGCTTAAGGGTTAAAACCTGTGCACCTTACCTCGATCCGATGGTCGCTATAGATTACGGTTAGATCTAATGGATGATATTATTCCTTCTCCACTATACACTTCTCCTTCTATTGGATTAAATTTTGACGATCCATATCTTCTCACGTAGCTGATCGAACAACTCTTATAACTCCTCTCTGCGGCTGTTGTGCTTTCCTTCCAAACAGAGGATTTCTTCGAGCTTTAAAATGGCTTGACCTTTGACCTTCTACTTCAAGGTTGTTTTTTAGGCCTTGGCTTGTGCTTTGGAAAAAACCACTACTCCTCTTGAACTTGAATTCATGAGGTGTTTTAAGCCTTAGATCCCTTCCTTGGGCTCCTCTGAAGACTGTGAAACCTCAAACCTGGAGAAATATTTCTAAGTCCTCCCTGCACAACTCTAACACTTATTCTCCTCGAGACTCTAAAGGTCTGTGAAGTCCTTTCACGCACTCCTTGAGCTTCACCGACTCAATTCCTCAACACTTAGCACAATGTTGGCCTAGTGCACAACTTGCATGGGACTTCTTCATCTTTACCCTTCTCTGGGTGACTTTTCACTCTTTGCACCAGTTCTTACATGACTCGAAATATTTATCCTAAAAGTATGAGTATGAAAATGACTCTACCTACGCACTCTTTGCATGGCTCTTTGCACTCCTTGCACCATCTATCAGAGTGTTCAGTAAATATGGCATGCCCACCTAGAAGTCTCCTCACAGAACTCAAATTTGAGTCCTCATGAACTCCTTGTAGATCTTCCTCGGAGTGTTTAGTAACTATGGTTTGTCTTCCTATGACAACTTTCCCTTTTGATATTTAATCCTATTATGGTGTGCCCACATGGCATGCTCTTCCCTGAACTCAAAACATAATCCAAGTGCACTCCTTGCACTAACTTCACAGAGTTTTCACTAACTCTAGTGTGCACTCCATGTACAATCCTAAGAGCCCAGAACAATAAAAAAACTACAGAGATAGAGAAACATATCTAATTCTTGCAAAGGGAAACATACATTCTCTAAAAACTTGCATAGTGTTGGAACACGTATAATTTTGAGCTTTTGAACTTTAGATTTGTCCTCTTATAAACAAAAAAAATTACCCAAAAAGCAAAAAACTTAGAGAAATGTCTTTTAATTTTAAAACAAATCCATTGGTTGTTAATTATCAATAAGGCACTTACAATATCTATCGTCGATTATTTTCTCTAATTTGGTCGAATGGTCCTAATGATCTCCAAAGTGTAGAAGCTGCCCAAGTTTTAAAAGTAAATCTTTAACGGTCATTTTGGAGCTTCGCACTTCAGGTATTCCAACAAGTCTAAACAACAAAAACTATGAAATTATGAAGTCCCAAAGATAATCACTCATGATAATTGATAAAGGAATTACAAACACTTCATAAGACACGTTTCCTTAAAAATATTTTCTTGGGTTGACATGTGGCACTTATTTTTGACATTTACATCGTATGATTCACACGTTTTCAAGTTACATGTGGAAACTCTCTTTTCTTGACACATCATCATAATGCATCACCTCTACCACGTCACTCTGAGAGATTTCTCTGCGTGATTTTTTTATTTCACAATGCCCAGATTATCAAAGCGTTGAAGTTGATTAATTAAAAAAATTAAAAAAGGGTTTCAGGGAATTAATAAATAAGTTAAACGACTTTAATTAGTCAGGATTGAGTGTTAATTAATCGCTTCGCAGTTTCAGACTTCAAAAAATTTCCCTTGTGCTATATTCAAAACTTCTGAATTTCGAACTTCTAAAATACTTAAAGATTAATACAACATTTTAAAACATGATTAATTAAGACATAAAAGTGATTACTTAGAGATTAACTCCTCCGTGAATTCGGACTTCAGGATATTTCTTCCCTCTAACATCCGAAACTTCCGAAAGCTGAATCGTCAAAGTATTAATGACATTTATGATTGATTAAGGTTAATGATTTCAATAAAGATTACGAATCACCATGTAATAAATTCCATCAATTTTTTAATAAATTCTTCGTCACTAGATCTATACGAAGACCGATAGACTTTGTGAATAAATCTCTTCAAATTTCAAAATCATTTTATCATTTATAATTAACATTTTTTCATTTAGTGAAGAGCTTACAGACTTCTCTTGTTAGAGGAAGGATAATTTTATTTCCTTAAGTATTATGGTGCCACGAAAAGTTGCAAGGAAGCTTGATGGATCAGATTTTAGAATCCACCAGAACACTAAACTGGTTTGGAAGCCTGATAAAATAGGAAAGGAACCAAATATGGAAGGGAAGGGCTAAATCTGGTAGGAGAGCCAAGTTTATCGTGACTTCTCGAGATCAACGGTTGAAGAGAAATTGCGGGGGGAAAAGTTGTGTGGGGTTTAATTTCGAAGGGTGGTCCTGCAATTTAAACTGCAGTTTTCTCTCGAGGGTAAGTGGCATCACCAGGTGTATTGCGGGACAAAAGGCAGGTTACCTTAAAACCACTTCCCCGCGCCCCCAGAAAATATAAAAGTATAAATTGTTGATTAATTGGGTTGGTTTTCATTGATGTCAACCCTTGAAGAAACTCCAGTAGCGAATTCTAGTAGCACAAAGGTTTGGGTAATGGACCTAAGTTTGTTTGATATATAATGGTATGAGTTTTGATATATTTTCAGGTAAGACTATTCTAGATGGACAGTACATGTCATGCCATTTCTGGTGGTATGTGGAATATCACATAACTCCTCATGGTTAGAGAGTTATGGCCATGTGAAGTTGGAGAATCCTCATGAGTCATCTAAAAGCCCCAAAAGGTCAAAGTAGTCAAAGTGCTTGCAAAAGAAATTATTTAAATAATAAAGTTAATGGAGAACTCCCTAAAATAAGGAAAATGGGATGCTACATGAAAGTATAAATAAGAGGCAAGGCTCTCTCATTTAATCACACTTGAACCAATTGAATATTGTTGAATATCTATTTTGTGAAAGGTTATTTGGGCAGGTATTATTGATAGAGAAAAGTGTGCAAGGAAAAGTGTGGAAAGAAAAGTGTGGCAGCAAAAGTGCAGCAGCAAAAGTGTGGAAGAAAAAGTGCGGCAAGAAAAGTGAAACAGAAAAATTATGGTAGGAAAAATGCGGCAAAAAAAGTGTGGCAAAAAAAGTGCGATAGAAAAATCGCGATAGAAAAATCGTGGCAGAAAAAACTGCAACAGAAAATCGTGGCAAAAAAAGTGCGGCACAAAAATTGCAGCAACAACATGGTTGGGGTCTATTTATGAGAGATATGGCACATCTTGTTTGAGGTATGTTTTGTGAGCTAGGGTTTAGCTCTTGAGATGATATTGGATGTTCAGTATTGCTCCATATATCAGATTTGTTGAGGGATATAGTTTGTATTTTGTTGTCGGTATTTTACATATGGGTATTGGTCTTTTGGTTGTGATGTATTGCTGAAGTTGTTGGTTTAGCTTGAGGCTACATAACAGTGAGGTTGTGGCACATGGTTTGATGTAAGGGTTTATGGTATTTGGTTTATGGATAGAGTGATGAATTGTTAGATAACTTTTGATGGTTATATTGGTGTATGTCTTTGGTATATGGTTGAGGTACATGTTGGGTACATGGTTGAGACAAGTAGTTGATTAGTTGGCACATACATGAGGTGTATAGTTTATCAGTTGGCACATACATGAGGTGTATAGTTGATGATGTTGGTACATCTTGATGAGTCAAGGTTGATGCATGGTACATGTTGTTTCAAGTTATTGCTACAGGTTGTTTGGTGTTGGTTGATTGGTATAGGTTGTTACAGGTTATTGGTATAGGTTGACAGTGATAGGTTGATAGTGGAAGTGGTTGATTCAGTGAGAGTGACAAGTTTTCTACATTTGGCATTTATATTTCAGGGCGGTTGGACGGGGCAAGGACAAGTGGTTGTAGCCACCTTCCGGTTGTAGCCAGATAACTTACGGGGTTGTAGCCTCTTTTTGGTTGTAGCAAGAAAATTGGGGAGTTGGATCTTCCCTCAGGTTGTAGGCTGAGAGAGTAGGGGGATGGAGCCTCCTTCCATTTGCAGCTGGAAAACAAAGGAAATTGGTTCTTCCAATGAATGTTATTCTTCAAGACATATAAGAAAAATCCTTCTGTGGTTTTCTCCCACTTTGGGTTTCAACCTAAAAACATTGGTGTACTGTGTATGTGTATGATTTCTCATTTTTTCATTGTTTATTTGCTCTGCAATTATTGGATGATAATGCTACACTAATATAACATTTGTATTATATGGTTAAAAAGGATTAAATTGTTCTATTATTGATTCACTCTCAGTAATCCAACAATTGGTATCAGAGTAGGTTCCTTTAGAAATCAGTTTAACCACTGAAAGGTAGATCATGGAGAGAAACAACATGTATAAAAACGGAATACCACAGTTTGATGGACATAAGTATGCATTTTAGAGTAGAAGGATGGAAACATATATACAGGCACACAAATTTGAAATTTGATAATAAGTTGTAGATGGATACAATGAAATAGAACTTTCGTCGACAAATGAAAGAGAAATAAAACTTAGGAAAAATAATTCCAAAGCCTTAAATGCACTTCTAAATGGTCTTTGTGAATTAGTTTACACCAAAGATATACATTGTCAATCCGCTAAAAATATTTGGGACAAGATTCAAAATATTTATGAAGGAGATTCAAAATTCAAAGCAGCAAAGCTTCAAACTTAGAGAGGTCAGTTTGAACAACTAAAGATGAAGGAATATGAGGATATTGGAGCTTACTTTTTACAAGTCAATGAAACAGTAAATGTAATCATAGGATTGGGAGAAGAAATTAAAGAATCTGTAATTGTTCAAAAGGTACTAAGATCTCTCCCTATGATATTTGATCCTAAGATACTATCACTAGAAGAAAGAGCAGATCTAAACCCATTAAGCATGGACGAACTACCTGGAATCTTCACAGCATATGAAATAAGAACTAAATAGGAAAATCCAAATATAAAATAAGTAGCTTTCGAAGCATCCAAAAGGTCAAAGAAAAAGGGAAAGAAAAGGGAAAAAGAGCATAGCAACAACAGTGACATATCAGAAGATGATGAAGGAATGGCCAACTTTGTCAGAAGATTGAACAAGGGAACCAATGACAGATATAAAGGTAAGTTTCCTTTGATTTTTTTTAATTGTGATGGTATTGGTTATTTTCGTAAAAAATGCCCTCATAAGAAAAATAAGAGGAATGATGAAGATTACTCAAATAGAAAACAAACATATAAAGGCAAAAGAACCACAAAGAAAGTTTTCAATAAAAGATTATGCACCAAAGAAGACATCTCAACATCAGATGAAGATGAAGTCAGTGACAGTGAGAGAGAAAGAGTTATATTCATGGAAGTAGAAGACTTTGATAAAGAAGACAGAGGAAAAAGTTGACTACTGAGAATAATTGGTGTGTGCCATAGAAGTTATAACAAGAGAAAATAAGAAAAACAAGAAGCTATAAACAGAACTAGACAAGAAAGAAGACACTCAGGAACTAGAACAAATGATCACAGATTTGAAGGTTAAAATAGAAGAAGATAAAAGAGTTGAAGAAGTAGTCAAAGAACAACTAGAAGAAAGAGATGGGATCATTGGAAATTTGGAAGAAGAGATTGTCACATTAAGAAAGGATGTTCAAAGGAAAAATATGCAGAACAACTCAAAATTTTTGGATGACATAATCAGTAGTCAAAAAAATCATCATGACAAGTCTGGACTTGGATACAATCAAACAAAAAAGAGATCAATCTCCAAAACAACAGAGAAAGAAACATATCCAAAAATATATGCATAAACAATCAAAGGGGATAGGAATATCTACAAGGAATATTATAGGGACACTCCTCCACCGAGAAGACTCAGACTTCAAAATCGACAACCGACAGATAGGCCTCAGGAAGAAGAAGGATTCAAAAGAGCAACTCCTTTCAGAAGATCTTGAACTCCCAGGTATCAAACTATATTTTTTGGGTTATGTTATGCATGTAATAATTTTGGACCTAAAGCTATGAATTTCAGAGCTAACAACAGGAACATAAACAACTTTGAAATTCATACACAAAAGGGTTATCCAAGAAGGCCTAGTGAAACAAAGAGAAGAAGTTACAACAAGTTTGAATCATTGAGCACTGAAGTGGAATGATACAAAGTGTAACAACTTTGGACACATGGCCAAAGATTCCAAAATGACAGTTCCTCCTAGAGAAGCACAACAGAACAACAATAGTAAGAAACATGAACCTCAGAAGAGGACATGGATAAGAAAGAAGAATCAATATAGCAATGAAGAATGCACACTCTCTCTACAAGATAAGCACAAGAAACGTGGTTGGTATGTTGACAGTGGTTGTTCAAAACACATGATAGGTGATAAATACAAGTTTCTTACATTAATAAAGGAAAGATATGGATCGGTCTTCTTCGGAAATGATGATTCATCTAAAATCATTGGAAAAGGAACAATCAGAATTGGAAACAAGAATACCAAGGAAGAAAATGTTCTACTAGTAGAAGATATGAAACATAATATTCTAAGTTTGAGTCAAATGTGTGACCAAGTTCATAAAGTTACTTTCGATTCACAAAAGTGCGAGATACAAAAAGAAGGTTCAGGAAAATTGATTGCAACAGCTGCAAGAACTTGAAGCAACATATATGTACTAAGTGAAATTGAAAATGAAAAGTGTTGTCTAGGAAAAGAAGATGAAAGTTGGATATGGAACAGAATAATGGGTCACATACACTTTGATAACCTTGTCAAAGTTAGCAAAAAGGAGGCAGTTAGAGAAATTGCCCAGATTGCGAAACCAACCAACACTTTATGCAAGCATTGTCAACAAGGAAAGAAAACAACGATCAGGTTTAAATCAAAAGAATATTCAATGAAAAGACCACTGGAAATTGTGCATATTGATCTATTTGGACCAACTACAACAAAGGGTTTAAAAGGTGAGAAATACTTTATGTTATTATTTGATGATAATACAAGAATGACTGCAGTTTACTTTCTCAGGAATAAGTCAAAAGATTTTGAAAACTTCAAGGTCTACAAGAAAATGGTTGAAAATGAAATGGATTCAAAAGAAAATGTTTGATATCTGATAATGGATGAGAGTTCACTTCAAATTAATTTATGGACTCCTGCAGTAAGCATGGAATAAAAAGGAAATTCTTCATTGCTAGGACACCTCAACATAATGGAGTTGTTGAAAGAAAGAACATGACAGTACAGGAAATGGCTGGAACAATGTGAATGGATTCCAAGTTGACAGATATTTTTTGGACACATGCAGTGCATACAATGGTTCACATTCAAACTAGAGTAATGCTCAAAAAAAAAAAAAAAAAAAAACTGAAAAAACTCCCTATGAGTTATGGAAAGGAAGACCAACAAATGTGAAACACTTCAGAGTATTTGGAAGCAAATGCTACATCAAAAGAGAAGATGGAAGAATGGGAAAGTTTGGCTCTCAAGTGGATAAAGGATTACTTGTTGGTTACTCAAGTACAAGGAAAACATACAAGTGTTACAATTTGAGGTTGAACAAAGTTGTGGAAATCATCAATGTAACAATTGATGAAACATGTGGATGCGAATTAAAGGAAGAAGAAAATGAATCAATGGAACAAATTTACGAAGAAGAAGCAAAAGATGAAGAAGAAGTAGAAGGGGAAGATGAAGAGGATCAGACATAAGTAGAAGAGAAACTTCAACAAGTGCCTCCAAAGACACCTAGAAAATGAGTACATAAGAATCATCCTTCAAATCAGATTATCGGAAACAGAGATGCGGGAGTTGAGACTAGAAGAATAATCAGTTCACCAGAACAAACACACCTAGAACTCTCATCTACGATTGAACCAAAAACTTTTGAAGAGGCCAGCAAGGATGAATTTTGGAATAAGGCCATGGATGAAGAATTCGATCGAATAAAGAAGAATGACACTTGGGAATTGGTTCCAAGACCAAAGAATAAAAATGTGATTGGCACAAAGTGGGTATTCAGAAATAAATTGAATGAATATGGACATGTTACAAGGAACAAAGCTAGATTGGTATGTAAAGGTTATGCACATGTTGAAGGAATCGACTTTGAAGAGACATTTTCTCCAGTTGCCAAAATGGAAGCAATCAGATTTATCCTAGCTTATGCATGCTCCAAGAATATTAAAGTGTATCAGATGGACGTGAAATCATATTTTCTGAATGGGGAACTTGAAGAAGAATTCTACATTGAACAACCACAAGGATTTCAGTTGTCAAAGAACGCAAATTATGTGTGTAAATTGAAGAAGACCTTGTATGGTCTAAAATAGGCTCATAGATCATGATACTCTAGACTAGATAAATATATACAATAGGAAGGGTTCAGAAAAGTAAGTGCATACAATAACCTCTACATCAAGGTAACTCAAGATAGTATTTTATTAATTGAAGTTTATGTTGATGATATTATTTTTGGAAGTACTGATGATAGGTTAAGCCAGAAATTTGCAAAGGACAAGCAGAATGAATTTGAAATGTCATTACTTGGAGAACTATCCTTCTTTTTGGGTCTTCAGATACATCAAAGCAACCAAGGAATTTTTATTTCTCAAACTAAGTATATCAAAGAAATGCTAAAGAGGTTCAGAATGAAATATTGCTAACCAGTTACCACTCCTATGAAAACCAGTTGTAGGTTGAGAAAATATGATGATTCAAAGCCTACAGACCAGAGGAAATATAGTTCAATGATTGGTATCTTACTATATGTGACAACATCCAGACCATATGTAAGGCAAGTAGTTGGACAGGTGGTACGACTTCAAGCAACACCAAAGGAATCATGTGTATTAGAAGTGAAGAGGATTTTCATATATCTCAAAGGAGCAGAAGAGTTTGGATTATGGTATCCAAAAAGAAAGGATATATCACTTATTGCCTACATAGATTCAGATTGGGTAGGTTGCATTGATGACCGACGAAGCACCAGTGGATCATCGTTCTACTTGAGTTAGTGTTTAGTATCATGGTTAAGAAAGAAATAATCATCATTATCCTTATCTACAGCCGAGGCAGAGTATATTGCAGCAACAACATGTTGTACACAGTTTCTATGGATGAAACAAACTCTGACAGATATACAGGTTGAGTATGTTGAGCCCATTCCAATATATTGTGATAATACATGTGAAATTAGTATCTAAAAGAACCTGCTGATGCACTCCAAGATGAAGCAGATTCCAATAAAGTATCACTTTCTACGGGAACAGGTTGCAGAGAATAACATCAGAGTTGAATATGTGGGAACAAAATAACAAGTGGCAGACATCTTTACAAAACCGCTTCCACGGGAAGCCTTTGAGTATCTTTGCCAGAGACTCAAAGTAATTTCTACTCCAAAATGAATGTTTTTTAATGCTTATCTTATATGTCTTATAATTACACGAGGAAGAACCATAAAGAGGACAGTTTAGGTCGAGAGATCTGTTTTCGAAAGAGTTCAGTGAGGGGGAGTATCCCCAAGGACAGTTTAGCTAGAGGGAGTAGCCCCAGATGGAAAGATACCTTTGACATTCATGAAAAATGGGGAGATATTTATCAAATGTAGAACAAAGAGTCATGTTTCCAGGGGAGCATGAGTGATATGACTTCAATATTGCATGACATGAATTCAGTATTGCATAAGAGTGTTTCCATCAATGCCAAAGGGGGATATTGTTGATTAATTGGGTTGGTTTTCATTGATTTCAACCCTTGAAGAAAGTTCGATAGTGAATTCTGGTAGCACAAAGGTTTGGGTAATGGACCCACATTTATTTTATGGATAATGATATGAGTTTTGATATATTTATAGGTAAGACTATTCTATATGGATAGTACATGTCATGACATTTCCAGTGGTATGTGAAATGTCACATAACTCCTCAGGGTTAGAGAGTTATAGCCATGTGAAGTTGGAGAACCCTCATCAGTCATCTAGAAGCCCCAAAAGGTCAAAGTAGTCAAAGTGTTTGCAAAAGAAATTATTTAAATAATAAAGTTAATGGAGAAATCCATAAAATAAGGAAAGTGGGATGCTACATGAAAGTATAAATAAGAGAAAAGGCTCTCTCATTTAATCACACTTGAACCTTTGAATATCATTGAATATCTATTTTTTGAAAGGTTATTTGGGAAGGTATTATTGATAGAGAAAAGTGCGACAGGAAAAGTGTTGCAGAAAGGGTGTGGTAGGAAAACTATGGCAGAAAAAATGCAGCAAGAAAAGTGTGGTATAAAAAGTGCGGTAGGAAAACTACGACAAACAAAGTGTGGCAGAAAAATTGTGATAGAAAAATTGCTGCAGAAAAATCGCGGTAGAAAAAGTACGACAAAAAAATCATGGCAGAAGAAGTGCGGCAGAAAAAGTGCAGCAGAAAAATCACAGCAGAAAAATTGCGATAGAAAAAGTGCATTAGAATAATCATGGAAGAAAAATCATGGCAGCAACATGGTCAGGGTATATTTATGAGAGATATGGAACATCTTGTTTGAGGTATGTTTTGTGAGCTAGGGTTTATCTCTTGAGATGGTATTGGATGTTCAGTATTGTTGCATATATCATAATTGTTGAGGGATACAATTGTTATTTTGTTGTTGATATTTGGCATATGGGTATTGGTCTTTTGGCTATGATGTGTTGCTAAAGTTGTTGGTTTATATTGAGGCTACATAACTGTGAGGTTGTGTCACATGGTTTGATGTAAGGTTTTATGGTATTTGGTTTACGGATAGAGTGATGAATTTTTAGATAACTTTTGATGGTTATATTGGTGTATGTCTTTGGTATATCATTGAGGTACATGGTTGAGACAAGTAGTTGATGAGTTGGCACATACATGAGGTGTATAGTTGATGATTTGGCACATACATGAGGTGTATAGTTGATGATTTTGGTACATCTTGATGAGTCAAGGTTGATGTATGGTACATGTTGGTTCAAGTTATTGGTATAGGTTGTTTAGTGCAGGTTGATTGGTACAAGTTGTTATAGGTTATTGGTACAGGTTGACAGTGACAGGTTGACAGTGGAAGTGGTTTATTCAGTCACAGTGATAGGTTGTCTACATTTGGAATTTATATTTCAGTGTTGTTGGATGGGACAACGACAGGTGGTTGTAGCCACCTTATGGTTGTAGCCGGAGAAATTAGGGGGTTGTAGCCTCCTTCTGGTTGTAGCTAGATATTTGGAGAGTTGGAGATTCCCTCAAGTTGTATCCTGAGAAACTAGGGGGTTGGAGCCTCCTTCCAGTTGCAACTGGAAAACAAAGGAATTTGGTGCTTCCAATGAATTTAATTCTTCAACACATATAAGAAAAAGCATTATGTGGTTTTCCCCACTTTGGGTTTCCATGTAAAAACACTGGTGTAATGTGTATGTGTATGATTTCTCATTTGTTCATTGTTTATTTACTCTGCAATTATTGGATGATAATGCTACACTGATATAACACTTGCATGATATGGTTAAAAAGGATTAAATTTCTCTATTACTGATTCACCCCCCTCTCAGTAATCCAACATTTGTGTGGGGTTTAATTTCAAAGAGAGGTCCCACAATTTAAACCGTGGTTTTCTCTCGGGGATATGTGGCATCACCAGGTGCATTGCGGGACGAAAGGCGGGTCACTTCAAAACCACTTCCTCACACCCTCGCAAAATAGAAAAGTACAAAGGGACTTTAGGTCATTTATTTTATTTGATTATTATTTGACATTGGACTGTTAAGATTCTACCTCACCACCTATAATCCCCCTCTCTCTACACATCACTTACCCCGTATATCCCTACCACCTACATTCTCGCATACACTCATCCCACCTCCTTATTGGACACCTGTCCCCACATCATCCTATTCGTGAACAATTACACTTCCCCATAATTGTTAGCCATCCCATAACGAGTCATCACTGAGATACCTATCCAATTACCACTCCCATATCTTCAACTGCAATTCTTTATCCCAGTAAACACATTCGAAGGGACAGATGGCAACGAAATCATAGGGAAAAGACAGTAAGCTAATGATTGTGGAGGCCTGAATGGAGATGTGTACACAGTTCAAAGAATGAAGGAAAATGAGTGCATCTGCGATCAAATTAAGGCCTGATAGATGAAGTGCCAACACATCAAATCAAAACTCAACAATAGATGCATGTTGTTATTTCAATCGGATTGTATTCTATTTTTGGGAAAATATTGTGGGAAGTCCAACAATTTTTAGTTGTGACAATTTTTGTATAAATAGATAGATTTTAGATCTATTCGAGGCTTATTCTTACTAAATGTAAAAGAGAAACTATTTTTGAGTATTAATACAAGTGCAGACAGAGATCCTAAGTTTCGTTCAATTTGAGTTATGCGTTTCCTCTGTGTTTCCATTTCTTTGAATTTATTTCTGTAATTCTTGAAGAGTGAATTATTGCAATTTAGTATTACATCTACTGTGATCATAATATATCAGTGGTTCATTCAGTAACAAATTTTCCTCTGTTATTACTATGAGTAAAATAAGACCTGTGATTAGTGTGAATTACTGCATTTTTATCTCATCTTCAAGGTTGCATCTTCTATTGTTCTTCCACTGTAAACAAGGTGAGACTTATCTGTAATTGATACCTGAATTTGTTTTAACTGTTTTGTAAATATTTATACATCATTTGACATTATAATTTCATCTCAGATAATGAGATACAACCTCTCTACTGTCTTATTATTAATTTCATTTAAATATTATTTCTTAGAAAACTGAAGGTAGAAAAAAACACTCATAAAAACACTTCTTTTGAAACCTTTGATGCCTGACATTATTCTTTGAGCCTTCGAATCGATCTCGGGAACAAAACATAGCATACATGAGTAAACAAATAAAACATTCAAATACATTCATAAAAACTCATAAACACATAGAAACCTCATTGGAAGGAAAAACTACTCTTTGTATTAATATGAATGCTAATTACAATGTTTACAAGGTTAGACTGTAACAGAGTCTTCAACTCTTTCTCCTCTCCTCTCCTCTCATCCATTAACCAACTAAGTAATGAATTATCAATACAAAATATCTTTTTACAGAGGAGGGGCTTCTCGCGCCTACCCCCACCTACCTCATTAATTATGTTATCACATATAGTTGTCAAGGGAAACAAGTCATCCAATTTTGTGGTCTGCACAGGAAGCGTCCAAATGCAACATTCATAGCAGCCCATTTCGGGCTTAAAATATAAGCAGCGGGCGGGTTTATTTTTCCAATGATGGAGATCCCAAGAGCAGTTCAGATCAACGATTCACGTGTATTCAGAATGTCAAAGTTTCACGAGGTCTAGCACAATAAAGAATCCCTAGAGTTAAATATCAGGTGTCACGCGTCCTTCTCCATCGAATGATCATGATTTACTTCGGGAATTCGAGATTTGGGAGTTTCGTATTCTCCCCTCTCGATTTCATCCTGAGTGTTTTCTCCCGAATTCCATCGATCGTCGCCGTGTGTCCATCAGAATATAACGGTGGTAGTTTGCTTCGATAATTTGGGCTTTGGGAGTTTCGGGACTTCCCCTCTCAATTTACTCCAGAGTACTTTCCCTTGGAGTTGCATATCAGGCACCACATGTCCTCTAGAACGGATGATTAATATTTACTTAGGGATTTCAGTCTTCGGGAGTTTCAACTTCCCCGCTCTCATTTTGCTCTGAATTAGTTTCTCCCGAAGTCCATAGATCCCTGCCACATTTCCTCCTCAGATCGACAATCGTCGTTCACTTTGGAGCTCTAGCTCTACATGCAAACCACCCCCGATCTCTAAAGTGCCAAAGTGCATGGCAGTCATCAGTTCATACATGTGGTGCTCTCATCATTTATGACACCTCGAATCCATCTGGCATAGACATGTGTCACCTCTCTTTTCATGACACGTCAGCATAGTGACATCAGACCACCACGTCAGATCATCCTCCAGGAAGTGTTCATGTTCAGTGCCAAAATTAGCACCATCTCCAAGCACGGTTAGAATGATTCTAAATTTGGCAGGAGGATAAACTTTAGCGGGGGTGTTAAATTGGTAGAATTTCCAATATCGCAGAATGCAACTAGATCAATGACCACACTTCATTGTGGGGACGGAACTTGCTCGAGCGGTCCCACAATCAAAATTGTGGTATAGTAAAAGAGCTACGTGGTGGAAGGTAGTAAATTGCTGGCTCAAATGCGGTGCGGGTCCAAAACGCCTTCGACGGTCCCGCATTCATGTGCTTATAAAATGACAAATCTGAGAGAAACACATGGTCACACCCTAGGCATTAATCCTCGTTGCGATGTCGAGAAAAAAAGAAGTCAATGAAAAATGAGTGGTGGTTGAAGCCTTGACTCACTCCATAAATAGAAGGCATGGAGGGTCTAGCCATGAATACAGAACTGTCAGCCTGAGGCATCCCTATGAATGGTTTTTCCTGCAGGCCCATGTCGATCTGAGCTTGCTTCTAATAGGAGAACACATGCACAGTCTAACAGAAGGATACGCTGATGAAATCTTTAAATGAGATGGCCATATTACACTCTTGGCAGTTGTGGACTGATCTGATATAAATAGATCATTTTAGATTTTGTAAAATGGGAGGTATTTTTTAGAGCTTGGAGAGCCAACAGAGTTTTATGAGCAGGGCTCTACATTTTAGCTTGTAAGTTGAGGGATTGGATTGCAAATATTGTGTTATTGAATATTCCTTTGAGTTGTTTTTATCAAACTGTCTTCTTAGTTTACATGCTTTTATGTTTCTTCTTGTCTGGATGTAATCTCTCTGATTTATGGATTCCTGAGGCGATGGAGGATATGTTTTCATCATGCCCATCTTTCATGGTTCATCATATATTTTTTGGTTTTCCTCTCTGGATGTAATCTCTCTGATCTATGGATTCCTGAGGTGGTAGAGGATCTGTTGTCATCTTTCCCATCTTTCATGGTTCATCGCTTAGACATTTTATGTTTTTCTTCTTGCCTGGATTAAATCTCTCTGATTTGTGGATTCTTGAGGCAATGGAGGATTTGTTGTCATCATTCCCATCTTTCATGGTTCATCAGATATTTTTTTTTTTCTTCTTGTCTCGATGTAATCTTCCTGATTGATGGATTCCTCAGGTGATGGAGGATCTGTTTTCATCATTCCCATATTTCATGGTTCATCAGATATATATTTTTTCCTTCTTGTCTGGATGTAGCATCTCTTTGATCTATGGATTCCTAAGGTGGTAAAGGATCTGATGTCATCTTTCCCATCTTTCAGGGTTCATCACTCAGACATTTTCTGTCTTCTTTCTCCTCATCACCACATAAATCCTTTTGTCTGATAGGAAGTTTAAATGCCTTCAATATTCACGATACTTATGAATCCATAGCCCAACGGTCCTAAACTAATATGCGGATACTTTTGTTATCTTTTCCTCTCCCTACAGTCTCACCGATCCACCTACTCAAACCATTTTAATCCATTTACCTTTTTTGATGGGTACTGGGATTATCCTCTTGCAGTCAAAGGGTGACTCTCTGTGATAACAAATTACATTAAATCGCCATCTAGTCCAAATCAAATCTATATCCACCTAATTTTCATCCATTAAGGGTGACTCTACCTGTTACAATAACTCGACCTGTACAAAGATAGGGGTTCATATTTCCTTGAGCCTACAACATTAAATTACATTGAATTTTTAAATTTAAGCTTAAAATTCAAAAGGATTGGCGTTTCCTTCTTTGGGATCCTCTCCCTCCTAGTGCATTGATGTGTTGTCTTACTGACGCACTGCTGAGACAGAGAAATTATCATGCATCAAGAGACCTCTTTATTAATTCTCAAATGATTTTGTTTTACAATTACCTTTTTTTGTATTGCTCAAACTCAAAAACAAAGTGTACGATTGGATTCCTTGCGAAAAATCATGAAAAATGAGTATAAAGATCCTAAAATATCATCAAGGGACCTCTCGACATGTTTTACGGTGTAGCCTCGTCCTTGTACACTCGAGCATGCACTTCGAGACTTAACTCTCTAATTATGAGTATGTGTCAATTCTTGATTCATGCACCCATTAAATAGGGTGCAGACCCCTTAACCACTCTCTAAAATCCATAGTTAGCATTAAATAATAGTAAGCCCATTTTCATAACCAACCCACATCCTTGGCGCAATTTGTTAAGTTTTTTGGTTATTATATAGTAGGTCGTGGGGTCGAACCCAATCAACCATACTATACATAGTATTTTTGTTATAACAGATATACAACATAAATTTTTAACAACCCCAACATGGATTACATGGATGGTTGCGGTCATATGGTATATCACATGATCACAAGCTATGGGTTGAGGGATTAGGCCCTTGATCCTTTTTCCCACCAATTAAACCTTTATACAAGCTTAAATAAATTTGCCAACATGTATGGTTAAGTAACATTTGTTTGGCGCATTGGTAGTGGAGGTTTTGGTAATGTTTACGGAGGTCGCGGGTTCGACCCCCATTGAATCCATAATTTTACATAGCCATCACCATAATTTGTCAATGGGTGGTCACCACATGGTGGACTCTCATTGGCTTATCCATGCCACAGGTCAACATATGATTGGTCCAACTAAACTGTACAAAATTTCCCATTCATCTTACCAAATAGACATGCCACATTACCAATACATTTGTACGGTCTGTGCCATGTGTCACCTTTAACTTTGCCCTGACTTTTTCCTGTTGACCAAATTTTGACCAGCCATAGATATTTCATACGAACTCCATTTGAGGTGATTTTTTCACTGTTGGAAATCTATCGCCGAGATCTACGCATTGATGTAATTTTTAGTGGAATTTTGGATGATTTTATTTTGAGCATTTCTTAACCATTCTAGACCTCTGTGGATGTTCCATATCCTCTCGGACCTCTATGAGCATTCCTGGATACTCCTGGATCAGTTCTCATCGGCCTTGACTTTGACAAAGAATTTATAGTGTACTCATTAACTTTATAAGAAACCATTTTATCCATCCCTACCCACAAAAATGAAAAATAAGAAGAACTTTCAATTTCTTTCATGAGTAAAACATTGCATGATTACGAATTAAATTATTCATTAATTGAGAAAAAAGGTTATTTCTCTAGTTAACGAAATATTCCATTTCAGGACCTACATCTTATCATCCCACATCATTTCTTATGTTCCACATTCACCAATAAAGATGTGGCTCAATCAATAAATCAGAGAGGGTAGATGGGAAAACTAGTTGGCAAAGCTTCAAGAATATGATTTGGAGATTAAACCTTTGAAATTTGTCAAGGGGAAAGGATTACGTAAATTCATGAATGGAATTGAAGTTGTGAACATCTCCTCCTAATGGATTTGAAATTCTAATAAACTGAACAGGTTTAGCAACGTCAGAATGGTATAACAACATATTTTTCTATCTAAGATATGGCCAATTTCTCATTGAAATGTCTTCTAGAGAAAGGAGAAATTTAAAATTGAAGAAAAATAAATATGTTATGGTCTTAGGTGTTATGTTGGAGAGAAATTTTGATGGGATTCTATTGAGATTCTTGGATTATCCAAAGTCTAGAGAAACAATTTAGGAATTTCATAGTGGGGTTTGTGGTGGACATTTTTCATCAATTATAAAATCTCATAGAATCATTCGGTCCAGTGACTATTTTCAACTATATTCAAATATGTTTATGAATTGATTCGAAAATGTATTCCATGTCAAAAAATTTCAATAAAAATGAAGAGGGATAAAATTCCATTATAGTCTATAATAGTAGATCAACCATTTGCACAATATGTATTGGATGTGATTGGTCCAATAAATCAAAATCCGAGTAAATGGAATGATTATATTATCACTACAACTGACTATTTTACCAATTTGCAAGAAGTTGTTACTTTAAGAAATGTAGACTCATATTAGTTGATCCATTTTCTAAAAGAAAATATATTTTCTGTATTTGGTGTACTAGAAAAATCCATAAATGATAATGGATCAATTTTTATTGGATCAAAATTTCCGAATTACTATCGAGGTTATGGAATCATCATGGGACATTCATCTAACTATTACCTAGACGGAAATTGTTTGAATGAGTCAACAAACAAAACATTAATTCAAATTCTCAAAAATGTATTTGAAGCCAACCATAAAAATTGGCATAAGAAACTAATAGATGCACTCTGGGCAAGTCATCTTACTCCAAATATATTACTAGAAATTCCCCATATACTCTAGTGTATGTAAGAGAAGAAAATTACCATTACATTTGGAATTGAATGCCTTGGCTCTTACTGAAAGTGTTGAATATAAATAAGAACAATCACCAATGCAAAAACGATATCATGAACTTCTAAAACTTGAAGAACAAAGACAACAAGAAATAATGGAAATGAACAAAAGACAGCAAGTGGTCAAAATATACTTTGACAAGAGCACTACCTCAAAGGATTTTCAAAAGGATCAAATGGTCTTGTTGTGAAACAAAGGAAAAGAGAAACCATCTTTCCATGCAAAATTTGAAGCTCTATGGATTGGACCATATCAGATTGAAAAAGTTGTTTCTTACAATTCATAATTATTGAAATATATGAAGGGAAGAATCTGACCATTGGCTGTGAATGGAAAATATCTTAAATATTTCTTCTATTAAATCCCCAAGGAAAATTGTTTTTGTACATAGTTGTTTTTGTACTCCTTTGTATATTCTTTCCAGTTTACTTCTCTTTCCCTTTCTTATTTTTCTTTTCCTTTCCTTCGATTTGATTTTCCCAATGGAAAAGGATTATGGATTCTTAGCAACCCATACAGGGTCATTGTCCCACAGTTGGACTCAAATTTTGATCTACATTTGTTGATCAACAAATTAGTACATACATGTGCACCCTTAGTATTTTTCCACTTTCTTTCTTTTTTCCTCCAATTTTCTTTACTTAGTTATTTTTCCCTTTCAAATGTGGCTTAAAGATTAGACTACCATAAAATCCCAAGTCCACAGACCCACAATCCCGTGTAAATTTACTTATCTTATTTTTCCTTTCTTGCAATATCAACACTGAGTCATTTTTATGTGATGTGGGAGTCTTATTGCAAGATAAAGCCCCATTCTTGTCCCGAGAATACTCATGTCTCATGTCCCATAGTCGCCCATTCTTCAAAATTACCCTTTCACTTTCGAGATCTACATAACATACTCTTATCATACTTGGTTTATTTTCTCATTGCAGATGCGGGAGTCATCCCCTTTAACCGTTTCACTTCCCTATGTCTTATGTCCTTCATCCTGTAATCTCTCATTCACCATATTGCACTCTCCATTCTCCTTTTATCACTTCCATATTTAACCATTTTCCTTCTTCTGCGACATTTTTTTCCCCTCACCATGTCATCTATCACTTGTGTGAACATAATAACATTATTAAAATGGTGAATATTTCATAAAGCTTTGTAATAAACTCTAAATCTTACCATGCAATCAGAGAACTTTGAAATAAGATCTTTGGTGGTTAATAATCAAGGAAATATGTGGTAAATTAAATAAAGGATTAACATTCCATGTTGTAAAAGGTTATGTCGACAATAGCGCCACCTATTGGTAAGAATAGAAAGTAGTGTAAGTTATGTCAAGTAGGAGAAAATAATTGTATTGTGGATATATGCTAAATACCCTTGGACTTGAAGACCATGAGTTGCAGTGGTCACAAGATTACAAGCGGTACATGGTCCTCCCTCTCACTGAGAAGGAAACAAACCAAGTTTGGAGTTTAGTCAGAGTGTTGGCTAGTTGTGTTCTTAAGGTGGTGGATTTCAAAGAGTTAGTGCTCTCATGTGCAGACAAAATTGATACATAAGGAATAATAATTCAATTTCAAGGGAAGAAACCCATATTCTTGGCTCCTTCATTTTTCACAAGAATTCTACGACTCCCAAAATCCACCATGCAATTTAAAATAAAGGAATCTAGTGAATTTCTTAAGGAACATAGAGGAGGATAAGATCCTTGAAAAATATTTGTTCGACCCAACAACTAATACCAATTCCACTAAGATTGAGGTAAGTTTCTTAAAATATCAGTACAAGGAATTTTCCTTGTTGTTTTCTTGTATAATTGTATTGGAACCCACAGCCTCTATGCAAAAAATATTGTTCATATTCTCCATTTTGTTGTGCATGAAGGTGCCTTTTGATGCAGGAGCATCGCTCACTCAATCAAGCGAGCCAGCGCGAGGAGGCAAAGGAACAGTTGGACAGCACCAGCATTCAAATTTTGAGGAACATTGTAATATGGCTGCACCAAACATTAAATGTTTGATGTGATGAAGCACACTTTGTATATGTAACGGATCTTGAGCGGATAAGCTCTTGTCCTTAGGTAGCTGAGGCATTTACTTAGATTTAATGCAAGTAGATAGAATAATTAATGGCAGATTAGACAGTTTACCTTTCGAGAGGGAAAACAGAGTATAGACACCCTCCCTTGTATTATTATAGTTCATTTTCATACATTTTAGCGTTGGAAGGAAGAAGAGAGAGAAGAGCAGAGAGCTAGTGAAGAACTTCCATGTACAGTTATTGAATTAATAGGAAGAGCCCTGATTCAATTCCATGGATGTGTTTGAGCTCTGTGTGTTGCTGATATTGTGCTTGTGCATGTTTGCTTCCTTTTATGCTTATCTGTTATATGCTGCATACATGATTGCGTATCAGGTTCGTAACTTGAGAGAATGAGTTTCAATTGTTTCTCTACTTAGGCCAGGAGATTCCTGCATCGAGTGCAGTTGAATACCTCCGCATAGAGTGCGTTGAGGAGGCTAAGTAGTTGAACTCTTGTTCTCTTTTGCAGAGTTGCGTTGAGTTGCTCGAGCCGTTGCAAGTGAGCACAGGTTGGGTGTGGAGTCTCAGTAGCAAGTCTGAGAAGAGAAGGCCGAAGTCGGTGCAAGAAGGAGTGCATAAGACCCAGGAGAACTTCATCACTTGGAGAGTGATTGAAGGTTGAAGGGTGCGCAGAGTGCGGGAAAGTTCTCTGAAAGAGTCTGAGATAACAAAGCTCAGGAGTGATAGTCCCTTTTGGTTTGCTGCGAAGTCGACCCTGCAGAGGTTTCACAGAACAAAGGTGGTGAACGAAGAAACTCTCCAAGAGGAAGAGAATCGACAACTTGACTCGTCGTGAAGAATCACTAAGATCGCGACCTGACTTGTGGGTCAGATGTATAGGGAGTTCGCAGCGGAAGATTCTTTCTTCTCGTAGAGCGAAGTCACGAGAACGCGAAAACACGACGTCCCGGAATGCCTTGCATGGGGTATGTCAAATCAGATGAGGTGACAGGTGATCTCAGGATATCGGATCTCGGGAGCGGGAAACCTCAAGTCTGATCTCGGGAGTAGCGAGAGCGCGAGGTCGTGGGGTTTTCGAGTCATCGACACCTCGACACTTTGGGTCTCGGAAGTTGAGGACTCGAAGGGATAAGAATGCTAGTCACGAGTCGCGATAGCACGAGGTTCCGATACACCGAGGAGGGGTCAACGTTGAACAGAGTATCGGGTCTCAGAATCCGAGAGTCCAGTTCCCCGTTGTGGAAATCGCGAAGTCGCGAGAGCCGATCCTTCATTGACTAAGGAAGGGAGGATCGCCAGAAGTAGCTGTGGGTGAGGACTCTGGCGGCAGTCGGAGAGTTGATAACTCTTCGGGCCATGGAGGAAGAGAAGGTCCTGGTGGAGCGACCGTGCTGTCGAGGGCAGGTTGCGTCACCTTGATTGACTAGGGATGCCTTATTTCCAATGAAATTTCATTTCAACTAGATGGTTTGAATAGAAACTGAAATTTCTACATGATTTATTTGTTTATATTCTCCATGGTGTACTGCCACATTTTCAAAGACTTACTGAAGGCAAGGTGATCCGGATTATTTTCGGCATGAAATGAGAGCGGAGATATAATAAATAAATGTACAAAGATATCTCAAATATCCAATAATATAACAAAAATGTATCAGATATGCAACCATAAACACAGAGATACAATAATACACAATTTTCTATTAATGAACGAAAATGTACAAAGACTGTAAAAATACAGAGTGAAAGACTCTCTATAATGGTGGCAACTTATCTCTTAGAAGAGAAGTGTCTGCTACTCACATTCGCAATATGGTGATTTTACAATGAGGCTCCAAAGGAATTTTAATCATAAATAAAATCCAAAACCCTAACCTCGGAAGATGAAAAGCCAACAGTTTTGTGGACCCCGTTTTGGGTAGTTTGGTGTATCAACTTCTCGGGGGCGTAACTTTGGCATACAATCTCTGTTTGTGACGCACGATAGCTCATTGGAAAGGTATCATCAAGGAGATTCATTTAGGGTGATAAATCATGCCTTTGGATATCACTGAGAATATCGATCCCAAAAATCCTTCATTTAGGCCCTCAAAATGGCCCTGGAAGTTAAAACTACTCAAACTAGTAAATTGCCAAAATTGCTAGAAAATTGTTTTGAGGCAGTTGGAAAAGGTGGGTGGCCACCGATATACACATAGATAAATCCTCCATAATTAGGATTAAATGGTATCCATTACGTTGAGTTCCTGGGGGAGAGGGAAAAGTGTTTGTTGAATCTGCATCTTGATGAGTTTCTTGCCTTGTTGGAGAAGTTGCATTGCTTAGATTGTTGAAGGTTGTCACAAACATGTGGTTGGAAGGGTTGGACCTTTTTAACCAATATGGCTACATGAGATTCATGTGTGCAGAAGGAAGTTTTACACTTTGTTGCAATCTTGTCGACCTGCTTTTTTTGGATGGAAGGTGCTTGGGCCGAGGCTGTAGTGGTTGCAGTATCCTTCTGTTCACCTTTTGAACAGATTGTGAAGAAGTTAAATTTTGTAGTATGAGATACTACCTTGCAGAAATTTTTAGGTGGAATAATAGTTGGAACTACCTCTGGTATTATGTATAGATGACCCTCCAGAGAAACAATAACACTGTGGGGTCAAGACTCATAAACATCATGGTGCTTCCACATATATGGTTGGCCCAAGAGAACATCACATACATCCAGTGGGGAAACATCACATAATACCTCATCCTTGAAGTGTTGGATGTCATATGACAATCGACATTGTTGGCTAATACGAAGATCTCATCCCTTGTGAAGCCACTTGATGTTGTATGGTTGCGGGTGTGGTGTTGTTGACAATCCCAGTTGTTTGAGGACCTTTGCTGAGATGAAGTTATTCTGGATTCCGCTATCAACAATAAAATGCATCGGGTCTCATTCACCCACATCTGTGAATGAAAAATGTGCTCCCCCTTTTCAGGATCCGTGGGTTCTTCTGGTTGAATTGTTGCGGTTACGACAATAATAGTGGGTTATGTGTCGATGATCTGTCTTTTACCAGTATTTTCATAATCAGATTTTGAATCAGGGTTCTGATCCTTGTCTTTGATCTTGGCCACCAATGATTGTTTTGAGCGACATTCCTCGGTGTTGTGCCAGGGACTTTTGTGGAAATCGCACCATTTCCTGTGTGCTTCTTTGTCTTCCCGTGACCCTTATTTTCATGTGTCTTGGACTGGTTTTCAGGAGACTTTTTGTTAGGGACGTCTTTATCATACTTTAGTTGTTGCAGATTTGTAGACCCAAACTTCCATTTGTTCTAGTGCTTAAATTTTTTCTTGATTTTAACAGCATATAGATAAGAAACACTGAGTGATGAGATGTCCAGAAAATCCATTTCAGTTTGGTTGTATCTGTGTAGAGCCCCACGGTATTTCAGAACCAAATGTCATTTGAAGTCTTTGATACCTAGCTTGGTGCGCAAGGTATGGAAGGTATTGGTGAACTCTTGAATTGCTTGGCCCCTCTCTTGTCGCAGTGTGGTCCATCTCATGTACTGGTCCTCATAAGTGCCAATAGGGTAATATTGTTCTTTTATCGCTTCCACAAAAAAATCCCAAGTGGGCTCAGACCCATATATTCCAGACTCCTCTATGGAAATTCGCTCCTAGTAAGTTTCCAACCAATGTTTGACATGGGGAAGAGATTTAAGGAGTGCGAAGGTGATATTTTCCCTATCAAAAAAACTATGAATAGAGAAATAACCTTCTAACATATTTAACCAGTTGTCTAGGGCATCCGCATTTATCTAACCTTCAAATACGGGAATATCAAAATTAACATGTACCTTGAAAGGATAGGTTCTTCCAAAGTGATTGTTTTATAAATATTTGTCTGTTTCTATCGGCAGGCATTGAAGGATGTGGGAAAAATTCTCCATCATTTCGTCCCTCTGTCGCGTGAGAGCTTGCTCAAGCAACAGATTGATAGAATCGTTTGTTCTGTCATTTTTCTTTTCTTCCTCTATGGAGGGTTTCTTGGGTGTGTGAGATGATTGTATTCAAGAGAGACACGCTCGAGACCCAACTTTCTATACTCGGACCTTGTCGAGGACATGCACTGAAAAAAATGATCAAGAGAAGACTTCTCTGATACCACTGATTCAGATTATTTTCGGCACGAAATGAGAGCGGAGATATAATAAATCAATGTACAGAGATATATATGATATCCAATAATATAACAGAAATGTATCAGAGATGCAACCATAGGCACAGAGATACAGTAATACACAATTTTCTATTAATGAGCGAAAATGTACAATGACTGTAAAAATATAGACTGAAAGACTCGCTAGAATGATCGCGGCTTATCTTTGAGAAGAGATGTGTCCGCTACTCGCATTCACAAGATGATTATTTTACAATGAGGCTACAAAGGCCTTTTTATCATAAAGAAAATCCAAAACCCTAACCCCAGAGGATGAAAAACCAATAGTTTTGTGGGACCCGTTTTGGGTAGTTTGGTGTATCAACTTCTCGAGGGTGTAACTTTGGCATACGATCTCCATTTGGGTCGCACGATAGCTCGTTCGAAAAGTATTATTGAGTAGATTCATTTAGGGGTTAAATTATTCCTTTAGCTATCATTTAGAAGCTCGATCCTGAAAAACCTTCATTTAGGCCCTCAAAATGGCCCCGAAAGTTAAAACTACTAAAAATAGTAAATTGCCAAAATTGTCAGAAAAATGTTTTGCGCTAGTTGGAAAAGGTGGGTGGCCACCAATATCCACCTGGATCAATCCTCCCTCCTTAGGAAGAAATTTTATCCATTGCATTGAGTTCTTGGAGGAGAGGGAAAAGCGTTTGCTGAATTTGCATCTTGATGAGTTGTTTGCCTTGTTGGAGAAGTTGTGTTGCTTAGCTTGTTGAAGGTTGTCACAGACATGTGGCTGGAAGGGTTGGACATTTTTTACCAGTATGCCTACATGAGATTCCTGTGTTCAGAAGGAATATTTACACTTTGCTACAATCTTGTCGACCTTATTCTATTGGATAGAAGGTGCTTGGGTCGAGGCTATAGTGGTTGCAATATCCTTTTGTTCACCTTTTGAACAGATTGTGAAGAAGATGAATTTTGTAGTATGAAATGCTACCTTGAGGAACTATTTAGGTGGAAGAATATTCAGAACTACCTCTATTATTCTATAGAGATGAACCCCAAGAGAAAAAATGACACTGTGGGGTCGAGACTCATAAACAACATGGCCCTTCCACATATATGGTTGTCCCAAGAGAACATCACAGACATCTAGTGGGGAAACATCGCATAATACCTCATCCTTGAAGGGTTGGATGTCATATGAAAATCGACATTGTTGGCTGACACGGAGATCTCGTGTAATGTCCCCCACCTCTTAGAGAGGTGAGGAGGAGACTCAGTGGCCTGGGCACCCCCACTAGGTCATAGTCTCACACTGAAGGGGGAAAATTCAAGAAGTTAAAAGTTATATTTTTAAGTTGACTTAAGAAAGGGAAAGGATAAAGGAGTAATAGATAACTCAACAAAAGAATAGAAGATTAACCCTGGGAGTTAACCTAACTCAACAGAGAATTAGAAGGAAAAGTATAAGTAAGAGGCTGGGGTGCACCTATTACTCATTCTGGTTTTGGATTAGCATTTGCTATTACTCTTGAGCATTTAGTTTGGGGGTTTTGCTGTACAAACCCTTGGGATCAACTCAGTGGTGAAATACCCACTCACCTTGTTCCACAGCTTGGTCTCAGGGATGAAAGACTCCTCCACACCATTCTAGTCTCAGGGCCAGTTTATCGAGGGAGGTTTGATCCAGCTTATCCTG
>ML781566.1:587954-616399 GCA_009831015.1 Picea engelmannii
TAATAAAAAGGTCAGATCTTTGCTTGTGCTTCTACATCTTGAATATATTGTGATCTCCATGTGTTGATGAATCTTGTATGCACTTAATAAATTAGTAGTAGTTAGTGATTCCAAGAAAGAATTTGGCTTGGGATCATTACATATCGTGCCTGGTGAAACCACCCGATGTTGTATGGTTGCAGGTGTGGTGTTGTCGACAATCCCAACTGTTTCATGACCTCTACTGAGATGAGGTTCTTCTGGATTCCGATATCATAAATAAAATGCAACGGGGTCCTCTTCACCAACATATGTGAATGAAAAAGGCACTCACCCTCTTCAGGATTTGTGGGTTATTCTAGTTGAATTGCTATGGTTGCAACTATATGATGCATCCCCCCTCCCCTTCGGGGTTTGGTGACCTCCCGGTCATCAGATCGTTCTCCTTCTTTGAGCTAGAGCATCTCTTTGAACCTCTATTAAACAAATCCACAGGTCCTGTTATGGAAACTCGCCACATGTGAATCAAGCACCAAGCACGAGCTTCACTTCCATGTGATCACCGGTTGTGACCATGAGCCTTACTCAAAATGCGCTCATTGCATTTCATGAATCGACGATGTGGAAGCGTCGATTCCTTACCTTCCCAGCTCCCAATTCCTGACTTGCAATGGGGCTCAACTCATATTGGTTCCTTCCTTTAGTCCCACCATATGACCTTTGGCTATGACCTAGGGCTAGATATCCTGTTATTTCCTCCACCTAAATCAATGGCCAAGGGTTCCTTTGATCTGACGGTTCATATCATTTAACGATTTTCACGATCGGCATTTTGGAAGTCAATGACTTCTGTCCTCCCAACTCCTGATACCCAAAATGTTGGTATTTTCCTCTCTGGACGATCAACGGTCAAGATCTCCCACAAATCAATGACCAAGATTTAATCGTTGATTTGCTTTTCGCGATTTTGGGGAATTATTCACTCCCAATTTCCTGATGAACAAACCCACAAAACTATGGCCACACAAGATCGACGGCTCACAGGTCACCCTATCAATGGTCTATATTCAATCGTGATTTCACGTATAAGGGAGTCAAAAGACTCTCTCCTTCGTTCTCCCAGTGTCCAGTTCTCCTAAATGTGTGGATCTTCCACCACATTTCCTTCCGGATCCAATGGTCCAAAATGATTCCATGAATTTTCCTTTCGCAATTTTGCTCCTCTTCTCTTTGCGAATCTCCCGAAGTCCAATTCCCAGAACACCCCTGATCTGTTGCCACCTATCCTCTTGACGATGGATGGTTCTAATCGCTTCGGAACTTCTTCCATGCAACTTTCTCTGGATCCAATGACTGTTGGTCCTTGCACTAGATCTGACAGTTCTGATCTATTCTTCCCTCCTATGCCCATTCTCTCCTGTCTGGACTCTGATCAAATGGTCCAAATCTCTCCTCTAATCAACAGTTGCGATCAAATCACAATTTCTCCAATCGCTAGTTCTTGCAACTCGAACTTTGACTCCTTTGATACACGAGTCAGTGAAATGTTTATTGCTTGCCATGTGTCTCCTCCGATGGAGGATTATGATCACGTCGTGATTTTTCGATTTCGCAAAACCCACCTCCCTATGCACTATGAAGGGATTTAACCTTCGCGCACTTCCTCCAGATCCGATGGTTGTCGGTCCATGAGATCAGATCTAACGGTCTAGATATGATATTCACCTGTGCACTCTTCTGGGTGTCTCAACGTGGATTCGATGGTCCAAATTTCCTCCTCTGCTCGATCTAACGATAAATGTGATCTTCCTCTTGAGATTTGGTTTTTCTCCTATTGACTTAGAATATTTTCAATGTATTAAAGGCCCTGACCTTTGATCATTCTCCTATGAGCCCTTGTAACTTTGGGTCTCGTCTGTGTTCTCCCTCCTGAGCTTTAGCAATGAAACTCGACCTCAGCCCTGCACGTACTTGCACTCTGCATGCATTTCACGCTACTCCTCTTGAGCTTTTGGACTTGGGATGAGTCCTCCCTACACACTCCTTGTACGATCTCTGTTGAGGTCTCATCTAGTTCAGTCTCTTAACACTCCATCCGAGTGTTGGCCTGGTGCACTCCTTGCACTCGTCTTCATCCTCCTTGAGCTTCAACTGCTCGGACCTCAAAGATATATGTCCCTTTCTCTCTTCGAAGGGATATAAGTTCCCTCCCAAAAATCTCTGGCTCAGGCACACATTGCTGAGCTGACAAAGTGTTCAGTAACTCCATGAGTGTCTTCTCCCTGACACTTCTCCTTTCTCATAACTCAAAACAGATTCTGTCTCTGCACTCCTTGCACTTTCTCAATGCCCACTTGGCAGAACTTCACAGAATCCTCAACGGTTTTGTCTCTCTGTGTCTTCCCCTGGACAGTCTTACCTCCAAGGTGTTCAAAAACCTTGAGGTTCCCTTTTGAATTTATGATCACTATGGTGTGCCCTCCTAGCACGTTCTTTCTGACTCCACAGAGTTCATATGCGCACTCCTTGTGCTAGCTACAAAACTTCCATCGTTCTGTTGTGCACTCTTTGCACGCATAAAGAACCCAGAATGACATCAATAAACTCACAAATAGATAGTAAAATCTATTTATCACTTGTAGACAAAATCTAACATACATATACATCATACATTCATGAACACATAAACACATGAACGATAATATGTAGGAAACCTTCTTTTCTAGTAATCTCTGTGTATCTACACAGATTATTTACAAAGGTTGGACTGTAACAAGTCCCAGCTATCTCTCCCAAGCTCTCTTAATAACTTCTAAGACCTCCTCAGGCCTCTCTACGCATAACTCTTTGTTCTTCCTTCTGCCTTCCTACCTTTTCCTAATGAAATCTGAAAACAAGATCTCATTACAACAAGAGGGGATCTGCGAGCTTGTCCTCTTTCACCTAACTTCATTAATTTTCATTCAAGTTTTTCATTAATTTTTACCTAGGCCTGGCTATAACCTGGCCTGCTACAAGCCTGCTACAAGAAACCCTTTAAATGAAATCCAACCACTACCTGTACAAAGGTATGGTCTGGCATTTACAATCTTACAACTCAAATCCCCATAGGATAAGATTTCGAATTTAAAAATTGGAGGGTAAATGCCTCTTCCTCTCTCCATTGCGTGCCTATGTGTTGGCGTACTGGCACATTTTCTGAGGTGGAGTGATTCCCCTACATCATACTCCCCTTCTAGGAAAAACATGAGCTCCTGCTCATGAGCTCCCCTTCTCCAGTGTTGAAATCCACCTGGATCCCAAATTCTCTTCTGGAGTTGTCCTCTTGCTCCTTTCCAACTATGTTGTTGTTGTTGCTGCTTCCTTTTCTTCTTCTTCCCTATTACTATGGTAGGCTCTCTCCTTTTCATATCCCCTTTGTTGACTGCTTCTGTTGACCTCAACATCAACTCCTTGATTTCCTCTATTACCCTGTCCAGCTGCTCCAGTGGCTAGCTCTCCTTATGCAGTCTTTTCTGCTGCATTTCCTTCTTCTTAGTGGGTAGATCAACTCGATCCCCCTTACAATTTTCTCTATTTCTTATGGTCTTAGCTTGCCACCCGACTGTAGACTCCATTCCTTGAGTCTCATTACTGATTTGTTGCTCAGCTTCACCTTCTGATAGATTTTCTTCTGCGAGTCCTCCATGTGTTGGCTTAAGTCCAACTTCTTCCAGCTAATTCCCTGGATGGTATGCTCCTCCATCTGTCTCCAACTTGATCTGTTGGATGTGAAAGCTTTGAACTATCACCCTCCTCTCTAGGGATTCCAATTCCTCATACAACTCAACAAAATCTATGTTGTTTGTTTCCTCTTCTGCTGCAAGCTCCAATATTGCAGTCATATATGTTTCGGCTTCCTGGCTGAAAATTTTGAGCCATTCCAATGAATGCTCATCTTCTTCTCCTCTGACAGTTTCTGCTGGTTGTCTTTCTTCTCCTGCTGCACTCTTATCGTGTGCACTGGCCTCTACCTGGTTGTTTGGTAGGAATATCCGAATTCCTCCAATAATCAGAATGATCGTCTGATCCTCCTCCTGGATGGTGAAAGTATTTAACTTCTCATCATCTTCATTCATATGGTCTGCAAACCCACATGAATATTCTCCTATCATCACCCCTTGCTGAAATGAACTCATTTTTTATCTAATGAGACTTTCAGACCATCTCATCTCCTTTTCCCTACCCACCTGGCAATTTGGTAATTTTTTGCTGCCCATCTGGCAATCTATGAGATCAACCGATCTCATCTCGTTGCATACTTGGAAATATGAACTTTCAACACTTCTCTCCTGGAAGTATTCAATACCTACATATGAACTCTTTCCATTTCCAACCTGGCAACTTGAAAGTCCATTTCCTCCCACCTGGCAGTTTATGAGATCTTCGTCTGAACTCTCTTCCTCCTCATCCCTGAGATTTCTCCCAGTCTTTGGTTCACAGATGTGAATCAGTGCCTTCTCTGGTTCATTTAGGTCTTCATCATGCCTCAACCATCTCCTTAAAAAATGTAGTTGTCTTTTGTCCAACAATCTCTTAATTGGCCACTTCACTCTCTTCTTCATGGGCCACTCATACACCTAGTGTGCTCCTGCACTTTACTACATTTCAAATGCAAGCTTCTCCATTCTGGATCTTATCTCACTGAAATCCAGATCCACCTCTGGATCGTTCTTCTTCTACTTGCAGTCTCCTCTTCAACCATGCTCATGGCCTTCATTATCCATTTCCACCTTCTACCTACCCTCCTGGCAAGCCTATGGATTACTCTACATCTGCGAGCATCTCCATTTCCTCTCACAGCTTACCTAGCTGTTTAAATTTTTTCTATTGTGTCCATGCAACAACCTCTTCATAGAATATCAATACTCTACTTTCCTTCACCTATTGTCTACATATGAATCTCTTCTTCTGATACCACTTGATGTTACCATAATTCCTCCTTTCACTGTCTCGCCCTTTTCATGTTGTCTGTAAGCAAACTCAAAATCTGAGCTCTGATACCACCTAATGGTATCAGATTATCTCCTTCATCTCCTTACCTTTTCCTATGATGCAGAAAAATCCTAGGCTCTGATACCACCTAATGGTATCATACTATATCCTTCATGTCCTTACCTTTTCCTATGGCATAGACAAATCCTAGGCTCTGATACCACCTGATGCAACCCCCCTCCCCTTAGGGGTTCTGCGACCTCCCAGTCACTGGATCGTTCTCCTTATTTGAGCTGGAGAAACTCTTTGATTCCTGTTGGAACCTATATTAAACAAATCCACAGGTCATGTTATGGAAACCCGTCACGTGTGAATCAAGCACCAAGCGTGAGCTTCACTTCCATGTGATCACCGGCTATGACCACGAGCCTTACTCAAAAGGCGCTCATTGCATTTTGCGAGTCGACGATGTGGAAGTGTCAATTCCTTACCTTCCCAACTCCCGATTCCCAACTTGTGATGGGGCTCAATGTGTATTGGCTCCTCCCTTTATTCCCACCATATGACCTTTGGCTATGATCTAGGGCTAAATCTCTCACTATTTCCTCCACCTACATCAATGGTCAAGGGTTCCTTTGATCTGACGGTTCAGATCATTTCGCAATTTTCGCGATCAACGTTTTGGAAGTCAAGGAATTCTATCCTCCCAACTCTTGATACCTGAAATGTTGATATTTTCCTCTCTGGACGATCAACGGTCCAGATCTCCCACAAATCAATGACCAAAATTTAATCGTTGATTTGCATTTCACGATTTTGGGGAAGTCTTCACTCCCAATTTTCCTATGACCAAACCCATGAAACTATGGCCACACGGGATCAATGGCTCATACGTCGCCCTGTCAATGGTCTAGATTCAATCACGATTTCACGTATAAGGGATTCGAAAGACTCTCTCCTCCGTTCTCCCAGTGTCTGGTTCTCTGAAATGTGTGGATCTTACACCACGTGTCCTTCCGAATCCAATGGTCCAAAATGATTCCACGAATTTTCCTTTCACGAGTTTTCTCCTCTTCTCTTTGTGAATCTCCCGGTGTCCAATTCCCTGAACACCCCTAATCTATTGCCACCTGTCCTCCTGACGATGGATGGTTTCGATCACTTTGAAACTTCTTTCGTGCAACTTTCTCCGGATCCAAAAATTGTTGGTCCTTGCGCTAGATATGACAGTTTAGATTTGTTCTTCCCTCCTGTGTCGTTCTCTCCTATCTAGACTCTAATCAAATGATCCAGATCTCTCCTTTAATCAATGGTTTTGATCAAATCGTGATTTCACCAGTCGTGATTTCTTGCAACTCGAACTTTGACTCCTTTGATACACGAGTCAGCGAAATGTTGATTTCTCTCCATGTGTCTCCTCTGATGGACAATTATGATCACGTCGGGGTTTTTGGATTTCATAAAACCCACCTCCCTATTCACTGTGAAGGGATTTAACCTTCATGCACTGCCTCTAGATGCGAGGGTTGTCGGTCCACGCGCTCAGATCTGATCTTCTCATGGGCACTCTTCTGGGTGTCTGGACGTGGATTCGACGGTCCAGATTTCCTCCTCTGTTCGATCTAATGGCAGTTGTGATCCTCCTCTTGAGTTTTGGTTTTTCTCCTATTGACTTAGAATATTTTCAATGTATCATAGGCTCTAACCTTTGATCATTCTCCTATGAGCCCTTGCAACTTTGGGTGTCATCTGTGTTCTCCCTCCTGAGCTTTATAAATGAAACTCGACCTCGGCCCTGCATGTACTTTCACTTTTCGTGCACTTCACGCTACTCCTCCTGAGATTTTGGACTTGGGATGAGTCCTCCCTACACACTCCTTGTACAATCTCTGTTGAGGTCTTAGCTAGTTCAGTCTCTTAACTCTCCATCTGAGTGTTGGCCTGGTGCACTCCTTGCACTCGTCTTCATCCTCCTTGAGCTTCAACTTCTCGAACCTCAAATATATATGTCCCTTTCTCTCTTCGAAGGGATATAAGTGCCCTCCCAGAAATCTCTGGCTCAAGAACACATTGTTGAGCTGACAGAGTTTTTAGTAACTATGTGTGTGTCTTCTCCCCGACACTTCTCCTTTCTCAGAACTCGAAACAGAGTCCGTTTGTGCACTCCTTTCACTTTCTCGATGCCCACTTGGCAGAGCTTCACAGAATCCTCAACGATTCTTTCTCTCTGTGTCTTCCCCTACACAGTCTTCCCTCCAAGGTGTTCAACAACCTTGAGGTTACCTTTTTAATTTATGATCACTCTGGTGTTCCCTCCTAGCACATTCTTTCTAACTCCACGGAGTTCATATGCGCAATCCTTGCGCTGGCTACAGAACTTCCAGCATTCTGTTGTGCACTCTTTGCACACCTAAAGAACCCAGAATGACATCAATAAACTCACAAACAGGTAGTAAAATCTATCTATCACTTGTAGATGAAATCTAACGTACATCTACATCATACATTCATGAACACATAAACACATGAATGATAATATGCAGGAAAACTTATTTTCTATTAATCTTTGTGTATCTATACAGATTATTTATAAAGGTTGGATTGTAACAAGTCTCAACTCTCTCTCTCAATATCTCCTAAGAACTTCTAATACATCCTTAGGCCTCTCTATGTAGACCTCTCTATTTTGCCTTCTTCATTCCTACATTTTCCTAATGAAATCTGAAAACAAGATCTCATTACAACAAGAGGGGATTTGCGAGCTCGTCCTCTCTCACCTAACTTCATTAATTTTCATTCAAGTTTTTCATTAATGTTTACCCAGGCCTGGCTACAACCTGGTCTGCTAAGGGCCTACTACAAGCAACCCTTTAAATTAAATCCAACCACTACCTGTACAAAGGTATGGTCTAGCATTTACAATCTTACAACTCAAATCCCCATGGGATAAGATTTCAAATTTAAAAATTGGAGGGTAAATTCCTCTCCCTCTCTCCATTGCATGCCTATGTGTTGGAATAATGGCACATTTGCTGAGGTGGATCGATTCTCCTGCATCACAATAGCAGTGGGGTCTACGTTGATGATTTATTTTTTACCAGTATTTTCATAATCAGATTCTGAAGCAGGGTTTGGCTCCCTGTCTTTGATTTGGGGGACCAATGACTATTTTGAGCGACATTCCTCGGTGTTTTTCCAGGGAATTTTGTGGAAATCACACCATTTTCCGGTGTCCTTATTTGTCTTCCCGTGACCCTTCTTTTCCTATGTATTGGACTGGTTTTCGGGAGACTATTTGTTAGGGTCGTCTTTATCATAATTTGCTTGTTGCAGATTTGCAGACCCAAACTCTCGTTTGTTCTGGTGCTTAAATTTCTTCTCAATTTTAACAACATATCGATAAGCAATACCAAGTGACGAGATGTCCAAAAAATCCATTTCAGTTCGGATGTATCTATGTAGAGCCCCACGGTATTTTAGAACCAAATGTCGTTTGGAGTATTTGATACCTAGCTTGGTGCACAAGGTATGGAAGGTATTGGTGAACTCCGAAACTTCTTGGCCCCTCTCTTGCCGTAGTGTGGTCCATCTCATGTACTGGTCCTCATAGTTTCCAACATGGTAATATTGTTCTTTTACCACATCCACAAAAAAATCCCAAGTGGGCTTGACCCCATATATTCCAGACTCCCTTGTGGAACTTTGCTCCCAGTAAGTTTCCCACAAATGTTTGACATCGGGAAGATCTTTAAGGAGTGTGAAGGTGATATTTTCCTTTTCAAAAAACTTATGAACAGAGAAATAACCTTCTAACAAATTTAACCATTTCTCTAGGGAATCCACATCTATCTGACCTTCAAACATGAGAATATCAAAATTAACTTGTACCTTGAAAGGAGAGGTTCTTCCAAAGTGGTTGTTTTATGAATATTCTCATGTTGCTATCTGCAGACGTTGGAGGATGTGGGAAAAATTCTCCATCATTTCATCCCGATGTCACGTGAGAGCTTGCTCAAGAAATAGATTGATAGAATCGTCTTCTCTGTCATTTTTCTTTTCTTCCGCCATGGAGGGTTTATTTGGCGTGTGAGAGAAATTGTATTCAAGAGAGACAAGATCGAGACCCAAATTGCTATACTCAGACCTCGTCGGGGACATGCATTGAAAAAAATGATCAAGAGCAGCCTGCTCTGATACCACTGATCCAGATTATTTTCGGAACAAAATGAGAGCAGAGATATAATAACGAAATGTACAGAGATATTTCAGATATCCAATAATATAACAGAAATGTATCATAGATGCAACCATAAACACAGACATACAACAATAGACAATTTTCTATTAATGAGAGAAAATGTACAAAGACTGTAAAAATACAGAGTGAATGACTCGCTAGAATGGTTGTTATCCACAATTTTGGTCATTGAAATGATGGCATGGTGATGTTATGATGATAGCAAATCAAACTCCTCATTAAAGAACTCCTTCCTGAAAAGGGTTGCTCTTATCTATTTCCAGAAGTCATGTTTTGAGGAATGTTCGCTGGCTGCATATATACTCTCCTGCGGGAATCCTTCATTCTTGCAGGCTGCATTCAGCTAGGGTGTGAACTTCTCGCACTGTAATCATTGCCAGGGTGCGAACATCTTCTTACAAAGGAAAAAGATAAGATTCTAGAGCCTTCTAGAAGGGAATCTTCTAGAAGGGTGAGTTGGTATTCGAATGGTTGTTCAGAAGCTGGCATTCCAGATTTATTGGGATCATTCTTATCCTAGCAACTAACCTATTCTCTCTTATAAATTGATGAGAATACTCATGGAAAGGGTTAACAAGAAGTTGGCAAGCTTGGGAGATCTATTGGAGAATTGGTACATGATTGTATGGAGAAGTGATGCTACAGCAGATAGAGACAACAACAAAGTCATCATAAGTAGTTGATTTTCTTCATGCATGAGCAAGTGTGTGTGTTAGAACTAGAAGCCATTGAAAGGAGATCTACGACGTCAAGGCTCAGGTTGTATATTTCTCTTTCAGTTAATCCAATACATGAATATGTCCCTTTCCCATAATGATGATGTCATCTTATTACATGATTCCTTGATCACATGTATAGACTAGGTATTGAATATATTAATTTGCTTGTACTTCGATTGGTTTGTACTGTTGTGATTGGACGACACAAGAGCATCGAAGCGGAGCAAGGAACAACAGAGATTTAAGGAGAGAATTCATAAGGTATGTCCACTATCCATTTCTCTTAGTTCATTCAATAATCTAGATCTAGGGAAATAGTAGTATTCTGTCTTGTTTTGTTCTAGATCCAGGTGGATCTAGGGAGATTGGTCTGTGTCCGCACTCACGAATTTATCCTGAAACAATGGTGGTAGCTTATCTCTAAGAAGAGATGTGCCCGCTACTCACATTCGCAAGATGATGATTTTACAATGAGGCTCCGAAGGCCTTTTTATCATAAATAAAATAAAAAAACCTAACCCCAGAAGATGAAAATCCAACAGTTTTGTGGACCCCGTTTTGGGTAGTTTGGTGTATCAACTTCCCGGGGGCGTAACTTTGGCATACGATATTTGTTTGGGGAACACAATATCTCATTAGAAAGGTATCTTCGAGGAGATTCATTTAGGGTGATAAATTATTCCTTTGACTATCATTGAGAAACTCGATCCCGAAAAACCTTCATTTAGGCCCTCAAAATCACCCCGAAAGTTAAAACTGCTAAAAATAGTAAATTGCCAAAATTGCCAGAAAATTGTTTTGAGCCAGTTGGAAAAGGTGGATGGCCACTGATATCCACATGGATCAAAAGGAGTGTCGATGATATAGGTGGATATTGGTGGCCACCCACTTATTCCAACTAGCTCCTACAGTCCATTTTTTATTCAGCACGTCTTTCTGTACTCTTTATAATTATGAGTTCTACACTTATGGGGTTGTCTGAAGCCTAACACATTCTCCAAGTGGATACAGATGGCCTCTCATGTAATCCAACTAGATTATTTTGTATTTTTTCATATCATCACATCTTGGTGTACTTACAGGGATGTTTTGGGGCCCTAAACATTGTTTTCTTGACTCGCCACAGTCAGATTGTACACAGAGTTAGAGTTTGATGGTGGAATGTGTATTTGTCTAGAATACCTTTCCAACGGGCTATCACATGCCTAAAACAAAGGTCGTATGCAAAATGTACGATCCTAGGAAGTTAAGGTACCAAATTACACCAACTTACCCATAGGGCCCACATGACTTTTGGCGTTTCACCTTCTAGGGTTAGGTTTTTGGATGTCTAGGGTTTTGGAATTCATGAGTAATATGGAAAGGGCCTATTTCAACTCTACAGTTTTACAGTTTCAGCCTATTTCATTATTTAATAGAAGATATTGTTCACTGAATATTTGTGTATTATTCCTATCTCTGTGTTTATGGTATTCAGTCTATTAATCATTGTGTCCCTCTCCTAAATATGGATCATTGGTATCAGCGCGGTCTTGTCTTAATTTATTTTTCTTGGTGCATGTCCCCGACAAGGTCTGGGTACAAGAAGTTGGGACTCGAACCAATCGAGCCATTACCATATTGGTCACGTCGATCTTGACAACAATCCATGGGAGACGAAAATAAATATGATGGAGCTGGAGATCCTATTAAAATGTTGCTTGAGGAAGCCCTCACACAACAAAGGAATGAAATGATGGACAACTTCATGCAGATACTTTGTCGATTTCCCATGGGAGAAGCATCTTCATCAAGCGGCCATGCAAACCCCTTCAAGGTACAGCTAAATTTTGATATTCCATTATTTGAAGGACTGATATATGCGAATGTTGTTGATAAATGGTTAAATCTGCTTGAAGGATATTTTTCAATCCACAAATTTTTCGATCGGGAAAATATCACTTTTTCACTCCTCGAGGTCGTTCCCCATGTTAAAGAATGGTGGGATACTTACTCTGAGAAAAGGGCCATGGAGGAATATGGAATTTTTGTGGTGGCCCCTACATGGGATTCCTTCCGGGACGCCATTAAAGAACAATACTACCATGTTGGAAGCTATGAGGACCACTACACAAGATGGACCACCATACGTTAAGAAAGGGACCAGACAGTACCAGACTTCAAAAATATTTTCCATACCCTCCGCACCAAATTGGGTATCAGATATTCTGAGAATCATCCAGTGCTAAAATATCGTGATTGTTTTCATATATACATTCAAACATAAATGGAGTTCCTGGACATGACCTCATTGGGCACATCTTATAGATACGTTGTCAAGATCAAGAAGAAATTTAACAAGAAACAATGAGAGTTTGGATCTGAAAACCCCTCACAAGTGAAGCAGGGAAAAGGCAACCCCAACCGACAAAACAGGGGACCAAGTTGCGATGGCCTCCTGTTATCACATGAATTCATCAAGGGTCGTAGGTGCTTGTTATTAATACCTGTGTCTCTAGCCTTGGCCCATCCCACCCTCTCTCTTTCACAGGCCAGGTCCTAAGACTTATCCTTCAACTGGTAAAGTAGTTTTTTCCTCTTTGTCTAACAACCTGGTTTCCCTTGGTGTCTTTCCTGAATGAGCCTAAGCCTGAAGTTTTTTTTTTTTTCTCTAAGGATGAACACTCATCACCTTTGTTTCAATCACTGGTATTTTTGTTCTTCCGAGCCCGCAAAAAATTCGTCCAAGTATTTGTTCACACAAGCCTCATCCATGGGCACAAGCTTGCACTGAGTAAGTGCAATGCTTAAAGTGGTCCATTGTGGATTTAAATTGAGCAAGAAAGAAAGTTTAGTTTTCAAGGGTAGAGATCCCATGTGAAGCTCAGTCAGATGACCCTCAGGCATTCATAATTATAAATTTTCATGAGGATTAGTGACCAGGTGGAAGCCCCGGAATTAAAAACCAAGCAAAGGTTGAGTCTCGACCATCGGATCTCTTTGGGAAGAGATCAATTATGGGGAAGCATTGTGGAAATTGGGACTCCAAAAATTTTCAAAAGTTATTCATCCAAAATTCCAAAGTCTCGAAAGCCGAAGTCAATATGGGTGGTCAATCTAAAATCCGCGTGGAGGGAGATGTGAAAATGCAGAAGAAATCACTACAGGATTTTTCAGATAAGAGGCATGCAAATTTCCCAAAGGCTGATCTATCAGAAGAAATCATGTTCATAGATCCAGAAAAGAATGTGGTGACAGATACGCGAATTCGTGGATTTGCGATTCAGAGGATTGGCAAGAAGCAAGACACGGATCTTGCGAAGCGCGAATTTGTGAAGTTCTCAGAAGTAAAGCCTCAGGTCATATCCCGAGGCCATGTGGGAGGTGTGCCTAGGAAGAGAAGCTAGCACCCATTGCATGAATCTGGCCAGTTCAGATTTCTGAGGAATCAATCGCAGTCGTCGATTGTGAAGCAGATCCGATCGTCGATTTGAGCAAAGTGATTACACCGATTTGTGTATCGAGAGATCTGGATTCAAGTGGTGTGATGACTCCCGAAACATGAAGTCTCGTAAGCACCATTTGGGATAAGTTCCAAGTCATAGCTTGAGGTCACGTACAAGAAGGGGAAATGGAGAAGTAGTTGGTGCATGAAGCTTGAGATTTTGGAAGCGCGAAGGAGGAAGGTTGTGGGTTTCATAAGACCCGCACCGAGGGTCGAAAGGGCCTGTGTTAGCTACAAGGTAATGCCATCAAGGTTTTAGAGGGCCATACTAGACTCAAAGAACCACTAACATCGCATATCAGTCCCTATGCATTAAGCCCCGTTGCGATCCCGAGAAGAAGCAGTAAATGAAAAAGAAGTGGTAGTTGAAACCTCGACTCACTCCATAAATAGAAGCCACGTAGACAGAGTTGTCAGCCCAAGGTCCCATGTGGAAATTTTTTCTTGCATACCCATGATGGGTTGATTTTGCGTCTGACAGGAGGATACGTGCACAGTCTAACAGAAGAAGGCCCAGACGAAAGGCCTTGAATGCAGTGGTCTAATTGCACTATTGGGAGTGGTGAACTGATGTGAGTATAAATCAATCAGTTTGATATTTTGTTAGAGTCATCAACTGGTTGAGAAGAGCTCCTTATCTTATAATATTTTGATACAAGAACTATTCTATGGTTATGTATTCTCTGGTTATGTATCACATTTGAGACTTTCGCATTAATAGAAGTCAGTTTCTCCCATCTCTCTGTAAAAACTGTGATAAAACACTCAGCCATGAAGGATCCAGTCAAGGGTTGTGGTTCTGTTGTAATGTAGGCTTGATTATAGTAGTGTTAAAACCAGTTTTAATTAGATTCTTTGGTATCTTATTTCCCCCTTACATTGAAAGGCTCAGGCACAGAGGATCCAATCGAGTTGTTGTAATTGCATGGTAATGCCGATTTGATTATTATGTTGTTGTGACATATTTTAGTGTCTGAAACATGAGTTCAAGAGTGCTCTTGAGCCCGAATTTTTCTTCACCAAGCTGCTTGAAAGTCGGATGCCCATAGAAGTCTTGTTCACCTCTCTCACTAAGTATTCCTTCTGCTCACACTTGAAATCAAATCACTGACTGAAGTTAATCAGGCCCTGACTTCCCTGTGCATTGCTTGTCCAGTTTCTGTGGTTAAGATCATTTTTGTAGTGAGTTTTATACATTTGACCTCCACTCATAAAACCAACATCCACCAAACATTATGATGGGTATTGCGCTTATCCTCTTGCAATGTGAGGGTGACTCTTAGTGCTAACATTCTTGGCGTTGTTTCCACGGAATGAATTGAAGACATTTCCTTGGGATAGAACGTCAAATAAATTTTGATTTTGAAGGTGGATCAGAAATCAATACCTCGAAGATTGCAACTTGCACCTAATGACTCCACTGTTTCAGTTGTGGCTCTCAAGTGAAGACATACGAGGTTTACTCCACAACTGCCTCTCGATACACCTAAAGCTGACACATAAAATATTATCACAAGAGGAAAGACCCCCCAAGAAGGGATTTCAACTTATATATCAGTTGATTCCATTAATTTACAAACTTCTTCTTTTGAAACTCCAGTAGCTACATCTAATTTTCCTTTTACACCATTTGTTGGAGTTTCTAGAAGTTTAAATTTTGGTACTTTCCCTGTTGATTTATCCCCTTCTAGGCCTCATTTAGAAGAAATTTTTGACACCCCTTTTTCCCCTGAGATTGTAAAGTGGTTCAAACCCAGAAACTTAAAAGGTTTTCCCACTTTGAGTTTTCCTACTCCTCTTCCTGTCATAGTCGTTGCATCTAAAGAAGGGAAAACTTATTTTCCCTTGAACCCCATATAATTCTCCCATAATACTTAGTGGTTTCCATTTTCCCCTAGAAACATGGTTCCAGTCTCACCTGTCTGAACTCCATCCCCCCTTGTTTCTCCTGCAGTTCACATTCCAATGGCAGGCGCTAATCCTCCTAGAAACATAATGGATGCCATAGTGGATGCTAGGTATTCTCCTCTTGTTCTACCTCAACCTATGAATCCCCTCCTAGTTGGAGATTACCTCAAGTACATTCCCAATGTTACAGGAGAAGAAGACATAACTTTTGAAGAGAACCTTTCATCTTTTTACAGTTATGCAGATAATCTTAATATTGAAAATGAGGAAGTCTAGCTGAGAGTTTTTGTACAGAGCCTTGATGGTGAGGCTAGAAAATGGTTCAAGGGCTTAACTCTTGGATATGTTGGTGGAATTGAAGCTCTAGATGATTCATTTTTAAGACATTGGGGGGATAAAAAAGACTTCCTTTATTATATTACATAATTCGGGTCACTTAAGAGAGAAGAAGGGGAATTTGTTTCATACTTCTCCAAGAGATTTAATAAGATGTACAATAAGATTCCCACTAATATTAGGCCTACTGAAACCTCCACCAAGATCACTTATGCTAGTGATTTTGACCCTGAGTTTTTCCTCCTGCTAAGAGAAAGAAGAGATACCTCCTTGGCTCATATGCAAGACATCGGCCTTGAAGTCGAATCCAATATATTCATAGTTGATAAGCTTAGGAGTAAGGTTGATAGAGATAGAAGAAAAGGTAGGGCTGAAGCTTCGACCTCTGGTTACTCTACTTCCTACCCTCAAGTTGATGAGTTAACAAAACTGTTGTTGACGATTAAAAATCACAACAAGGTTTTCTGCCCGCAAAGTATTGCTAAAGCCTATTATTATAAGCTACAATAGGAATAATACTAGTAGGTGGGACCCCCTTGTATATTGGGAGATAATATCTGGATCTTATTTGATGTTTGTGCCACTGTTTGACACTTCTTACATGGTTGATGAGATCTTGTTTTATTGGCGATGGATAGGGCCTATTATGTGTTGGTTCTAATGGCGACAATTGGATGATGGACAAGGCATGTTATATGTTTTTTTTATTTTTCTCTAGGTTCAAATTTTATGTCACAACAACCTATGTTATCCATTGTTATCATTTCTATATGTTCTTGGATACATTACTGGGACACCTTCACAAGAGACATGTTAGTAACAAAACATAAAGAGAAGTTGGGAAAGGGAAAAAGAAATATAAACAAATGAAAAAAGAAGGAATCGAACTATGCTCTTATTCTACCTACATGCATCGAAATTTAAATGATTGTTGTTATCCTAGCTAATAAGTTAATGGCTATGCAATTTTTTGAGTTATATAATTGATATAAATTATGGTTAACTTGGAAATGGTAAGATATGATGTGGGTGGTGTGTTTGACAAGTGATATATGCTAATTCAAATGCACGGTTTAAATGAATGGTTAATGGATTAATGGTTGGTGTGTATTGAGAAATTAAATGACTGGAGGATAGAGGCAACGTGCATTTACTACACGTCAACCTTACTCTTTCCAATGGCCACCACCCTAGTCGGGCTATTGTTCAACTGTGTTTGTTGTGGTTAGGCTCCGAATTTCAAGCAGAGGGGAGAACCAGTCAGCCAATTCATGTTTTTAAGGTGTTCTTGGTTACAGGTATTCCTTTTTTCCATCCATGAATTTGCTCTGGTTTTGAAATAGATAGTGGCTCGACATGTATGGGTTTGTGCTTTCCTTGAGTCTGACAACTGTGTTAATTGGTGATGTTTTTATGGAATGAATCGTTGGTGGTTTTTCATTGCAATGAAGTTTGAAGTCACATTTTTATTGGTCGTTCCAAGCGTTAGTAGCCATAAAGGCTCTATGTCATCCTTCTTGGTTTTAGTTGGAGGGTTTCGAGCGGTTGGTTGTCTTCACACATTCGTATCACCATACCCAGTCTTTGGATTTTATGGGGTTTAATGGGTTGGAAGCACCTTGTGTCACTGCACATTATTCACTTGGGTATTGGGTTGTTCATGCTACTAATGGTCGCGCAATGGGTTATATTTCTTCTTCTCGACTCTGTTTCATCTCAGTGTTGTTAGTTGGTTAGCTGTGAGAGCCACGAGGGTTATACCTTTCCTGTGTTAAGTATTGTTATCGGGCCAAAATGGATCCTTGCTTCTCTATTCATACCCACTCCTATCATGAGAATTCTCACTATGTCCGTAAAGTCAATTGTGGTATACCCTGTATGAACACCGTTGGTCTCATAAGTTTTCACCAATGAGAGGAGTTGACTCTAGCCTCCTTGTGTTGGTCCACAGAAAAAATCCTTGATTTCTCAAGCCCGAGTGTTGATATAAGGGACCATTATGGCCTATTGGGTATATTGTTGGTTGTTATGGATTGATGGTGTATTGTCGACAGAATTGGTTACTGGCTCGCCTCGTTGATTATGTGACAGTGGTCTTGGTTTTGGTATCTAGTTATTGCATTTGTTGTTATAATTAAATGGATAAGCTCAACATGGTTAATTGGATGATTGTTAAATCAAGTATACATTCATTGTCCTTCTTATCATTGAATTGATAACCCAACACTGTTTTTAATTGATTAATTCACAATATTGCTTTGTGCATGATGCGTGGGTATGTGTGGCGTTCCTACAACATGATAGGTTGAGTGGTTGATTATTACGACTGTGTGTTTTAATTTCCATGGAAGTATTGAAATCGTGGTGATTATGGTATGCCTATCCACTGTGTATGCTAAGGACATTATTGGTTTTTCCCTCAAAGATGGTCACAGGATTTTGAAACAAAATGGTTTTGTTGCAATTTGATTAATTTATGGGATGAGATCAGGTTTACTATTTCTACCTCTCTATATTTGTTGATATCCCATCATTATGGTTGTTTAGATTCAGAGTGATGGAACCCATACAAAAATGGTCTACATTTTTCAAAATGGTCTATGTATTCCAAGTATAGTATGAGTTGAAATGGTGATCGTTGTCTGTGTGTTTAAATGGCAAGTCAGGGTCCTTGTATTTAAAATATTGGTGGTTGTTTATTGATTGTCCACTGTGTATAATCGATGGATACCATGCATTATATCAGATATCAGCACAGTTTTTGTGTCAGTGTGGTCTCATTACAACTTAATTGTAAAGTGGAATTGAAGAGTAATTGGGCATGATTTTTTTTAGTCTGTTTTTTATGATTGAAATAATGCATGGACAATATTTGAGGTTCTGATGAAACAAAATGTAACAAATGATTGTGTGTTCATTTAGAAATTGTTTTAAACGTTAACTGGGACATTTGGGAAGAAAAATAACTCTTACGAGTTGTTGTAGAAGGCATATTCTCTTGTTTGATGACACTGTGTTAATGATCTAATTGTGAACAGTGAGAAAGTAATACACAAAATTGATTGAGTTATACATAGTGATTGTTAAATTGAGCACAATGATTATTTGATATAGATTGATTTTATGGATTAATTAATTAACTTTATAAATAGTATCCTCTCCCTTTCCCTACCATTATTTTTCTTTCGCTAATTACACCCCGTCACATTCCCACATCCATTTCTCACTCCCTGTTCTTAAAGTTTAATTATAGCTAAGAGAATTCTATATTGAAACAGTTTGAAATCAAAACTTCTTGATTGGGACATAGTTTTATGATTCTTGGTTTTACATTACAGTTGATTGTTTGTTGTCTTTGAGAAGTAACCATGATTCTTTTCCCCCTCATTTTATCATTTTCCTCTGAATACAAACCCCTCGCATATCCTAGAACCTTTGTTCACCCCCTACTCATCGACAATAGTTAAACAATTTATATGGATTAGATTGCATGAGTCTGATATGTTGTTAAGCCAAAAACTATTTAATATTTTTAAAGAGTTGTCTTGTATGGTTGTTAAAGGAACTATTTTCTAATCAATTATTCATACATGAATGATCTATTCAAATAAAAGGCTGAAAACCGAGGCTTACTATGCCCCTATTAAAGAGAAATCCACTATTCCCCCTTTCGCATCTTCAAATAATTCTGATAAATTTGTGTCCTCCCACATGCATTGGAAGGACGATTTCTCTCATATGATCAATGAGATGAGGCTTAAAGATTCCACACACCCTAAGGCATGTTCAAAAGGACTAAAAGATGATAGCATCAACAAGGGAAAGATTGCCTCACAAACTGGAAAATATGGATTTTAATTTTTTTTATTGTTGATGACAGTTGACTTCAGATTTTCGTATAGCATGATTTTGGATATGTTGTTAATATATTTTGTAAATAGTTTCAAATATTGTTGAGATAAATTGTCAAATATGAATGTGATGATGGGAGTCAAAAGGAGGGGTGTTTTTTTTAATTGACTAGTTATGTTATGATTGTTGAGAACTAAAGAGAGTCAAAGGGGTCCCACCTACTAGTTATTATTTATTTAAAACCTTATTATGATTTATTACTCTTCCCCCCTTAACTATAACTTGGTTGATTTTTAGTTAACCTAACTAATGAAGTAGTTCAACCACTTCAACCAATTCTAATTTGCTTAAAAAAGAAAGGAAACGGAGGAACAAGAGGAGGATAGAAGGAGAATCATACTAAGGTTTTCTCTTTGAGTTTATGTTGAGATAGTTCAACTTTCATTCATTCTTTAATTTATCACAAGCCGAATTATTTGTTATGATAGCAGGGTCTTATTTTAGACAACAAGATTCAGGGATGAATTACATCATTCAGACACTTGTTTTTCAGAGGTGTTGATGTATCTTTGATAGTCTGTGTAGACTTGTGAATTAGTTTTCATGGCTGACAAAGGCTATTGTGCAAAGTCGAGTGGGAAACAATCTGTGCCAAGTTGATCCATATTTTAGAGTTCAGTTTTTGATTTTCTGTCAGAGGTTGTTTTGTATGTTCCATCGAGGATGTCTAAGTTTGACTTTGATCCAAAATTTCTGTATGAAATTTTATGAAAAAAATAAATCTTTGGTGAATTGGAATGAAATAAAGGATTGTTTTATGCCTCATCTATCTTGATTATCATTTTGGTGTCTTTTCTTCTATCTCTACATTTATTTCAGCAACTGTTATATTCATAAAATCATATAAAAAGTGAATTTCCAACAAGCTTTTTTACTAATAAAAAACTAGCCTAAGCACTTGTAATCAATACTTGTGAATTAGGATGTTATTTTTTGTTGGCTATAAACATAGGGTGATATTCCCGTCTATTTTTCTTTAGCCAAGAACAATCTGAAAATGCTTGAGTAATATCATTTCATATATTTTCCTCAACATTTATTTGGCAACCATACTGGAGATATCTTCGATATCTCTCTGGTTAATTTTTATACTCGATTTCCATCGATACATATATTTTTCTGATATTGATTCTTTGATTGTTTTATTTCTTAATGACTGTGTCTATTGCAAGGCAGCCCAATATTGAGCCCAGTCTTCAATATCATACCAACATTGCTTTGAATCTGTTTAATACCATTTTAGACACTTCCAATACCTATGTTGAGCTTAACCATTCTTGGGAACCAATTGAACGAGATATTAGTGCTTAAGAACGATTGGAAGCTAGACGTAGACAACCTAGAAATCAGTAGTAACCTTATTGTTTCTTCAGTTTTGGCCTTTCTTTCATGTCCTTAGACTCTCGTGCTTTTAGAAGAAGAAGAGGATTATCACCAGAAATCAATCCTATTTCTCAAATAGGAAGACGAAACATTGTGTTATTTGCCCAACAAAGTTCTCTAAGGAGAACTTTGTCTGATTCATCCAGTTCGTCTTTCTTTCCCTCATCTATCATCCACAAGATGGCATATAGTGGTGGATCTGGTGGCACTGGAAGTGCTTCATCCTGTTAGTCTTCATCTTCATCATTGATTGGTAGCTTATATAGCCAACATATCCCTATCCAATATACTACAAATCCCACCAAAGTCATTAAAAAGTATGGGCTTTTTCAGTTCGAAGAAGATGCCACAACCACACTATGGCATGTGTCCTCTCCTCTTAACCTAGCACCTGCTACTCATCCACTTCCTAAATTTAAATAGCATCTTCCTAGGATTTTAGGAAATAAAACTATCACTAAAAATGAACACCTGGTGGCATTTTCTAATGCTTGTCATAACATAGGAGCCAATAACAATGATACTTGCATGCACTTATTCGTCAATTCCTTGGAGGGAAAGGCTGCGGCCGATTTCTTTGACAATCCTCCTAAGATTTTGTTTACTTGGGAAGATTTAATCTATTGGTTTTGATACACTTATGGGAAATCTAAAATCCCATTCAAGAAGTTAAGGGAATACAATAACATCACCTATAAGGATGGTGAGACCATCAAGTCTTTCAAATTGCATTTCACCAAGTTATACAATCAAATCCCTGAACTCATCCACCCTCAGAACCAAGCCTCTTTCATGCGTTACTACAATGTGTTGCCTTCCCCCTACCATCATAGGCTTGAGGAAAAAGTCATTGATAATCTTGGTTCTTCTCTGCATGCTTGTTCAGAGTATGAAGAACATCTTGAACGAACTAATCTTCCTCGGGGAGAATCGGTTAGACAGACATACATGTCCTCCCTTTTATAGCTAGTACAAGACATGAACAATCATATGATAGTGTATGAGAAGAAATAAACTGTCTCCCCTCTCACCTCTGGAGCTTCATCCTCTTCTGCACCACCCTTTAGAAATCCAGTTGAAAATAATTTTCAGCCAAAAGCTATCTTGCCTTGAAGTTGGTGTAACTTCTGTGAGGAACACCATGAGGAAACCACATGTGAGGTAAAGAAGAGTGTTAGAGATAAGATATTTGATAAGAGACCAGAGGCTACTATCGTTGTCCTATATTTTGCAGAGCTAGAAGATGTCATGGTCATCAATACTAGGAACAAAGCCTATGCTCCCAAGGGAAAATTTGATCCTCCCCACAATTATTATAGCCCAATCTCATCGTCATTGGATGCTACAGTTCAAGTTCCTAAGGTTCCTGAAAATCAAGGAACAACCTCTCCTCTCCCCTCTTCCAAATAAAATATCTTCAATCAGTTGACCAACATCAAAGTAGATGCAACCCTTTTGGACATGGTTGTCATCCCTAAACAATAGATGCATCTGAAACAATTCAGGCAAGGAAAATATTTCATTGTAGCCAATCTTTATGAAGAGGTAAACGAAGAGGATTCATCTGTGAATAAAGTAGGTGTACATAACTTTATATAACCTGTAAAAAAATCCCCCTTTTTATATTTCTGTAAATATTATGGATAAGATCACCCATTGTTGCCTCATTGATGGCGGTTCGGGCCCAAGTGTGATGTCGAATATTATTATGGAAGAGATAGGATTGTCTTGTACAAATGAAAATTCCAGAAGCAAGCTCTCCTATAATAGTCTATGAAAAACAACCATAGGTGAGATTAAGGATGTGACCTTAGTTTTATGCGCTCATCCGAAAAATAAGGACAACCCTCATCATTCAGGTAGTTGATATGCTTGTAAGTAATTACTCAATTATCTTGGGAAGAGATTGGAAAGCCTTAAAAGGTGGATACCTCTCACTCGATGGGACACATTTATCCATGCCTCAAAATGCTAAGAACATTATAGTCCTTAGAGAGGAAAGGATTTCACCCTACATAGAGGGTGTTCCTCAATCTAGTGTAAACTATATCGAAGAGGACCTAGGAGTGTATTCCATATTTGTTGAGGAGGATAATATTCCTTTGGAGAAAATTGATTTAGATGATGATATGTGGAACATGCACTTTGATGGTTCACGCTCTAATGAAGGTAATAGGGCTATCATTATCTTGGTTTCCCTTATAGGGAAAATTCATAATTTGTCTTACAGGTTGGAGTTTTCTTGTACAAACAATGTCACTAAATTTGATGCTTTATTATTAGGCATCAAAAGCGCCCTTAATATTGGTTGTGGTCACCTTTCATTTTTTGTACATTCTGAGCTTGTTGTGAACCTGATACGTAAGATATTCTCTCCTAGCAACATGTTGATGGAACAATACACCAAAAATGTTTGGGTGCTTATCGAAAACCTTTTATCTTTTAACATCACTCATGTTAAGAGGGAGTTCAATTCAATGGTTGATCGATTAGTTATCTTTGCAACTTCTCCTAATCAGCAACCTTTGCATCACAGGCCTGATTGTTCTTTTCAATCTCTATATCGTTCACATGTCCCAGACATTGTAGAATCTTGGCAGGTCTTCCCTAACGATGAGAGAATTTTTTCTTTCATTCAAGATGAACCTCTTAAGCCTAGGGAAATGACATCCATAGAAAACAACAAAATTCCTAAGGGCTTGAATCCTCTTGAGAGTTCATTTTCATTGAGTGATGTAGGCAATAAAGAGAAACAGAGAGAAGAGGAGTCAAGAAGGAAGATGGGTGAAACCATATCCTGGAATATTATGGCACTCAAATATTAAAATGATGTTAAAATAAGTACCCAATGTTCTGATAAAGAAGAAATGAATTTTTCCAAGCTGCTTGGTGGATTTCAAAAGGTTTTTGCTTGGTCTTATAAGGATCTTCATGGTTTTGATCATGGTCTTACACAACATGATATCCCCATCAAGGAAGGCATGAAACCAGCTAGGAAAACACAAGGGCCTAATAACTCTGCATTTAAAGCAACTTGTCAAAAGGAGTTGGAAGATTTATTAAGGGTTGGGATTATTTTTCCAGTCTACCCTGAATGGGTTTCCAATTGGATACCTGTTTCGAAGACCACTCATCATATTAGAACCTGCATTAATTTTCTCACTTTCAGTTAGGCTATTATAAGAAATTGGTTTCCTCCTCTCAATATGGAAATGTTTCTGCAGCAGCTTGTGAGGTCACAGATGAGGCCCTTACTTGACAAAATTCTTGGTTACAAGAAAATCAAGGTAAAAGGGTCAGATGTTCATAAAAAACACTCCTATCTCAATCTGGGGTACCATGACTTATAAATGCCTATTTTCTGTCTTACCTGATGCAAGTACCACTTTTAAAAGATCTATACACACAACTCTTGATGAATTGATCAACATCCACATCTACCTTAATGATATAATCATATACATTAAAAGGATGATAATTACCTCAGAGTTCCAAGTGTTATCTTTGGGTACCTTCAGAATTTATTTTGTCCTAGATACTAACTCTTAAATTCTAAGGGGTTTACAGGAACAATTGTTTTCCTACATCACAATGGTTCTAGCTTGAAACATTGTGAGGGACCAACGTGAAAATTTCTAATGTTGTTAGGATTTTCTGTATACTAGTAACCTAGCTCTGCTTTCATTTTTTGTGCCATGTTCTTTTTTTCCTTACAATAGTTTGACTTCTTCTTTCTGTTTTAATTTTTTCCTACTGCTCTTACGTTTGTCATTTTATTTGATGTTGTTTTAAATTTTGCGATTTTACTTCTGTCATGATTTTGTTTCCTACCATCTTCTAGTTAATTGGGTCAAAATAGGATGATTGGATCAGTTCTGCCACAGTGACACTCCTGCAAAGAATTGTTAGTCAATAAAAATCAATCTTACATAGTTGTTACGATGTTTCCACTAAAGCATACTTGAATTTGCTATCTTTTATCACTACTTTTTTATAAAGAGATTGGTTATCTCTCGCTTCTTCTTGCCATTTCATCATCCATTTGATATTTTAAAGAGAAAATCCATAATTTTTATCCTTGAAATAAAGAGAAGATTTCGGTCGAATGATTATCCATACAGTGGTAAAACACCTCATACTTAACACTTTTCATGAACTATTCCCAAATTCCCGGTCATTTTTCCATTAAATCTTCTCACTTCCCCCTATTGCATAATATTCATAGTTATATATTCTTGACCTATTGTTCATGGTCTGCGAAACCATGAGTTTTGAGCTATAATCTGTTGAAAACAAATTTCCCTGTGGAGTCGCTAGTTTGTTGACGATTAAAAATCGCAACAAGATTTTCTGCCCGCAAACTATTGCTAAAGCCTATTATATTAAGCTACAATATGAATAATACTAGTAGGTGGGACCCCCTTGTATATTAGGAGACAATATCAGGATCTTATTTGATGTTTGTGCCATTGTTCGACACTTCTTATATTGTTGATGAGATCTTGTTTTATTGGCAATGGATAGGACCTATTCTGTGTTGGTTCTAATGACGACAATTGGATGATGGACAAGGCATGTTATTTGTTTTTTTTCGCTGCTCTAGGTTCAAATTTTATGTCACAATGACCTATGTTATCCATTTTTATCATTTCTATATGTTCTTGGATCCATTACTGGGACACCTTCACAAGAGACGTGTTAGTAACAAAACATAAAGAGAAGTTGGGAAAGGAAAAAAGAAATATAAACAAATGCAAAAAGAAGGAATCAAACTATGCTCTTATGCTACCTACATGCATCGAAATTTAAATGATTGTTCTTATCCTAGATAATAAGTTAATGGCTATGTGGATTTTTGAGTTATATAGTTGATATGCATTATGGTTAAGTTGGAAATGGTAAGATATGATGTGGGTGGCGCGTTTGACAAGTGATAGATGCTAATTCCAATGCATGGTTTAAATGAATGGTTAATGGATTAATGGCTGGAGTGTACTGAGATATTAAATGACTGGAGGGTGGAGGCAATTTGCATTTACTGCACATCACCCTTACTCTTTCCACTGGTTGCCACCCTAGTCAGGCTATTGTTCAATTGTGTTTGTTGTGGTTAGGCTCTGAATTTCAAGCAGAGGGGAGAACCGCTCAGCCAATTCATGTTTTTAAGGTGCTCTTGGTTACAAGTATGCCTTTTTTTCCATCCATAAATTTTCTCTAGTTATGAAATAAATAGTGGCTCGACATGTATGGGTTTGTGATTTCCTTGAGTCCAACAATTGTGTTAATTGGTGATATTTTTCTATAATGAATCGTTGGTGGTTTTTCATTGCAATGAATTTTGAAGTCATGGTGTTATTGGTTGTTCTGAGCATTAGTATCCATAAAGGCTCTCTGTCATCCTTGTTGGTTTTAGTTGCAGGGTTTCGACTGGTTGGTTGTCTTCATGCATTCGTATCACCATACCCAGTCTTTGGAGTTTATGGGTTTTAATGGGTTGGAAGCACCTTGTGTCACTGCACATTATTCACTTGGGTATTGGGTTGTTCATGCTACTAATGGTCACGCGATGGGTTATATTTCTTCTTCTCGGCTCTGTTTCATATCAGCGTTGTTAGTTGGTTGGCTGGGAGAGCCACGAGGGTTATACCTTGCCTATGCTAAGTATCCTTACAGGGCCAAAATGGGTCCTTTCTCCCCTGTTCATACCCTCTACTATCACAGGAATTTTCACCCTGTCCGTAAATTTAATTGTGGTATACCCTGTATGAGCACCATTGGTCTTAGAGGTTTTCACCGATGAGAGGAGTTGACTCTAGCCTCCATGTGTTGGTCCACAAAACAAACCCTTGATTTCTCAAGCTCGAGTGTTGATAGAGGGGACCGTTATGGCATGTTGGGTATACTATTGGTTGTTATGGATTGGTGGTGTATTGTCGACAGAATTGGTTACTGGCTCACCTCGTTGATTATGTGACAATGGTCTTGGTTTTGGTATCTAGTTACTGCACTTGTTGTTATAATTAAATGGATAATCTCAACATGGTTAATTGGATGATTGTTAAATCGAGTATACACTCGTTGTACTTATAATCATTGAATTGATAACCCAACACTGTTTTTAATTGACTAAGTCACAACATTGCTTCGTGCATGATGTGTGGGTATGTGTGGCGTTCCTACAACATGATAGGTTGAGTGGTTGATTATTATGACTGTGTGTTTTAATTTCCATGGAAGTATTGCAATCATGGTGATTATGGTATGGCCATCCATAGTGTATGCTAAGGATATTATTGGTTGCGCCCTCAGATATGGTCATGGGGTTTTGAAAATAAAATGGTTTTGCTGCAATTTGATTAATTTATGGGATAAGATCAGGTTTATTGTTGATACCTCACTATATTTATTGATAGCCCGGCATTATGGTTGTTTAGATTAAGAGTGATGGAACCCGTACATAAATGGTATGTGTTTTGTCGAATGGTCTATGTCTTCCAAGAATAGTATGAGTTGAAATGGTGATCATTGTTTGTGTGTTTAAATGGCAAGTCAGGGTCCTTGCATTTAAAATATTGGTGGTTGTTTATTGATTTTCCACTGTGTATAATCAATGGATACCATGCATTATATCAGAGATTAGCACATTTTATGTGTCAGTGTGGTCTCATTATAAATTAATTGTAAAGTGGAATTGAAGAGTAATCGAGTATGATTTTTTTTATTCTATTTTTTATGATTGAAATAATGCATGGACAGTAATTGAGGTTCTGATGACACAAAATGGAACAAATGATTGTGTGTTCATTTAGAAATTGTTTTAAACATTAACTGGGACATTTGGGAAGAAACAAAACTCTTACGGGTTGTTGTAGAAGGCATATTCTCTTGTTTGGTGACACTATGTTAATGATCTAATTGTGAACAGTGAGAAAGTAATACACAAAATTGATTGAGTTATACACAGTGATTGTTAAATTGAGCACAACGATTATTTAATATAGAATGATTTTATGGATTACTTAATTAACTTTATGAAAAATACTCGCTCCCTTTCCCTACCATTATTTTTCTTTCGCTAATTACACCCCCTCGCCTTCCCACATCCATTTTTCACTCCCTGTTCTTAAATTTTAATTACAGTTAAGAGAATTCTATATTGAAACAATTTGAAATCACAACTTCTTGATTGGGACACAGTTTTATGATTCTTGGGTTTACATTACAATTAATTTTTTGTTGTCTTTGGGCAGTAACCATGATTCTTTTCCCCCTCATTTTATCATTTCTCGGTCAATACAAACCCCTCGCATATCCTAGAACCTTTGTTCACCCCCTGCTCATCGACAACAGTTAAACAATTTATATGGATTCGATTGCATGAGTTTGATATGTTGCTGAGAAAAAATCTATTTCATATTTTTAAAGAGTTGCCATGTATGGTTGTTAAAGGAACTATTTTCTAATCAATTATGCATGCAGGAATGAGCTATTT
>ML781566.1:626792-658336 GCA_009831015.1 Picea engelmannii
AGCATATAATAATGAGAAAGGACGTTGTGTACCTTGGGATGATCAGGTGAAATGATAGTATAAGTTAAAATACAGGTGATGAAGGGTATAATAATGGCAAAAAGTATGGGCAAAAAGGGTACAATATGTGGTCCTAACACTATTCAAATAAAAGGATGAAAAAAGAGGCCTATTATGCCCATGTTAAAGAAAAATCCACTACTTCCCCTTCTGCATATTCAAATAATTCTGATAAATTTGTGTACTCCCACATACATTGGAAGGAAAATTGCTCTCATATGATCAAAAAGATCAGTCTTAAAGATTCCACATAGCCTAAGCCAAGTTCAGAAGGACTAAAATAGGATAGCATCAATAAGGGAAAGATTGCCTCACAAACTGGAAAATATGGATTTTAAGTTTTTTTATTGTTGATGATAGTTGACTTCAGATTTTCGTATAGCATGCTTTTCGATATGTTGGTAATATATTTTGGAAATAATTGCAAATATTGTTGAGATAAGTTGTCAAATATGAATGTGATTATGGGAGTCACAAGGAGGGGTGTTTTTTTTAATTGACTAGTTATGTTATGATTGTTGAGAACTAAAGGGAGTCACAAGGGGTCCCACCTACTAGTTATTATTTATTTAAAACCATTATTATGATTTATTACTCTTCCCCCCTTAACTAAAATTTGGTTGAGTTTTAGTTAACTTAACTAATGAAGTGGTTCAACCACTTCAACCAATTCTAATTTTCTTAAAAAGGAAAGGAAAAGGAGGAACAAGAGGAGGATAGAAGGAGAAGCATACTAAAGTTTGCTCTTTGAGTTTATGTTGATATAGTTCATCCTTCATTCATTAATTAATTTATCGCAAGCCTAATTAGTTTTTATGATAGCAGGGTCTTATTGTAGACAGCAAGATTCAAGGATGAATTACATCATTCAGACACTTGTTTTTCATAGGTGTTGATCTATCTTTGTTAGTCTGTGTAGATTTGTCTGTTTGTGAATTAGTTTTCATGACTGACAAAGGCTATTGTGAAGAGTCGAGTGGGCACAATTTGTGCCAATCTGATCCAGATTTTAGATTTCATTTTTTTTTTTTCTGTTAGAGGTCCTTTTGTATGTTCCATCGGGGATGTCTAAGTTTGACTTTGGTCTGAAATTTCGGTATGAAATTTTGTAAAAAGAATGACTCTTTGGTGAATTGGAATGAAATAAAGGATTTCTTTATGTTTCATCTGTCTTGATTATCATTTTGGTATCTTTTCTTCTATCTCTACATTTATTTCAGCAACTATTGTATTCATAAAATCATATACAAAGTGAATTTCCAGCAAGCTTTTTTACTAATACAAAACTAGCCTAAGCACTTGTGAGTTAGGATGTTGTTTTTTGTTGGCTATAAACATAGGATGATATTCCCATCTATTTTACTTTATCCAAGAAAAATCTTAAAATTCTTGAGTAAGATCATTTCATGTCTTTTCCTCAACAACTGGTAAAATCACTTTGTGCAGAAATTGAGAAATTGAAATTTGAAGGGAAACAAAGATATAGGAGCACCCAAAATACTGAAATTAGGGGTAATTTCAGGAGAACAAATAACTCCCCTCATACCATCCAGAGAGATCGTAGAAATAGGGATAGGGATGTTCAAAAAATCCAAGCCCCTCTCCAAAATAACCTCATCAGTGATGAGGAAGGAGAGGAAGGAGAATTTGATCTTGAAATCCATTTTATTGGTGATACCTATTCATCCCATCATTTAAATTAGTCTTCATATGAAGAGTCCCTCATGGATAGCCAACTAAACAGGATGAGAAAAGGGGAAAGGACAAATGTCAATTCAAATAAATACAACCTAAGGTCAAAGAACAAAGAGGGACAAACTGGCATTCCTGAGCAGCCTACTAGAACAACAAAGCCTACTAAGGAGGTGGTAGCTATCAACAAATAAAAAGAGGCACAAAACCCCCAACCAGTGGTTAAGAGCCATATCCCAAAAGTAAAGGATATTCTGAAGCCTCCCTCTTCTTTTAGCTTTGAGAACGAGATTCAAAAGATCAAAATTCCTGCACCTTTTTTAGAGCTAGTTAAGCATGAGGATTTCAAGAGATACCTTTCCAAAGTTCTTCACCCTGAAACTTCAACTCATCCCACATACTCAATCAACCTCCAAGATGAAAATCCTACTATCATACTGGGACCTTTGGTGGAGTATAGAGATGAATCCTTCCCTCCTTTTTATACCTCATTGAATATCCATGATAAGGTGTTGTACAACTGCTTGATGGATTCAGGGGCATCTCACAATATCATGCCTAATATTGTCATGGAGGAGCTCGGGTTATAGGTTACAAATACTTACCATGACCTGTACTCATTTGATTCCAGGAAGGTGAAGTGCCTCGGAGTTATGAAAGACTTGGTTGTTTCCTTGTTCCAATTGCCAATGAAAAGTGTGGTCATGGATATTGTGGTGACTAATGTCCCCAATAAGCTTGGGATGCTTCTGTCTAGATCTTGAATAAAAATACTGGGGGGAACCTTGCAAATGGATCTTTAATATGACACTATTCCTGTGTTTGGAGGTGAATAAAGAAGGCCTTATAGGGAAGCTCAACTTGCTTACATTATCAGTGATGAAGCAAATCCGACCAACCACCCCACTTTTGCAGTAGACATTGATCTAGGAACTAGTATGTTACAACTCACTGATGGTCCTCAAGAACTTATTAAAATCAGAAAGAAGCTCATCATCACTTGTGAGGACCCTCCTTCTGATGTCTCTGTTTAGAAAAAAAAATTTGATGGAGCCTCTTCCAGGGAAAGTGATAGGGCTGGGGTAGTTTTCATTTCTCCGACCCAAAAGACCATATCTTTGTCCTTTAAGATCGAATTTGAAACAACAAATAATGTGTCAGAATATGAGGCTCTTTTTTTGGGTTTGAGATATGCCAAAGACATGAAGATTCAAGAGATATCAGTGTTCGAGGATGGCGAGTTAATTGTACATCAGGTCGGAAATTTGTATCAGGATAAGCACCCCAGGTTAAGGGCATAAATAAACGAAGTCTGGGATCTTGTTTATATTTTCTTATTGTATTTTAATATCTATTTCATTCCAAGAGGGGAGAACATTGTGGAATATTCCTTGGCCATTTCAGCAAGCAATTTTAGGGTCCCTATGCCCCCAAAGCTCAAGTATGAGGTTTAAGTAAAGTATAGACTCCCTATTCCTGAGAATGTAAAGCATTGGAAGGTCTTTGAGGATGATATAGAGATAAAAAAAAATATTGAGACGGTGGATGAATTTTTTGATTTGCATATTGATCAAGATCATGATTCTGAAGAAATCCCTCATGCTGATGTTTTTCTTAATAAAATCTCTAACCATCATATTGTTCAGTTGCCAAGTAACCATATTCCAAAGGGACTTGTCCCTTTGGAGAGATTGTTTGACAGAAACGATGTCGTTGTAAAGGTTAAAGGTTCAACTGAAGAGGCTGATGTGACTGAATGGAATCTAGGAATAGAGGAGGATCCTAGGTATGTCAAATTGTCTAGCAGTCTACCAAAGGAGAAAAGGGTTGAGTATGTCAAGAACTTGAGGGAGTTTGCTGACATTTTCACTTGGAAATATAAAGACTTAAGAAAATATGACATAAACATCATGGAACACAAAATACCTTTGAAAGAAGACGCCAAACCTTTCAGGAAGAAACTCAAACAAATAAATCCCATGCTATTGCCTATCATGGAAAGGGAAGTAAAGAAGTTGTTGGATGCCCAGATCATCATTCCCTTGAAATTTTCAGAAGGGGTGGATAATTTGGTGCCTGTGAGAAAAAATAATGGAGAAATCAGGTTATGTGTTGATTTCATAAATTTAAACAGGAGCTCCAAAAAGGATAACTACCCCTTGTCGAAGATGTAGCACATTTTACAGAAAGTGACTGGTTCATCCAGGATGTCCATGATTGATGGCCTCTCTGGCTACAATCAAATCTTTGTCCTTCCTGAAGATAGAGATAAGACAACTTTCACTACTCCTTGGGGCACATTCATGTATGCTAAAATGCCCTTTGGATTGATGAATGCAGGGGAAACCTTCCAGCAAGCCATGGACATTGTCTTCATTGGGGAAAAAGAAAAATTTGTAGTCATCTATATGGATGAAATTACAGTATTCTCGAGGTCTGATAAAGAGAACTGTCATCATTTGAAGAATATCTTCCTGAAGTGTAGGAGGTTTGGTCACTCTCTCAATCCTAAGAAATCTTTATTTGCTATGAAAGAGGGAAAATTTTTGGGGCATATTGTGTCATCTGAAGGAGTGAGAATTGATCCAAGCAGAGTAGAGGCCATCCAGGCCTTATCTTTCCCCAAATATAAGAAAGAGGTTCAGTATTTCTTCGATAAAATCAACTTTCTGGGGAGGTTCATTTCTAATTTTGTTGAGTTGGTTAAGCACATTACAACCATGCTTAAAAATGGAAACGAAGTGAAGTGGACTGCTAAATCCAGAAATTCTTTAGACCAAATCAAGAGGGCTTTGACTAAAGAACTTGTGCTCATCAACCCTGACTATTCTAAAGAATTCCTATTTTTTTCTCTTGCCTTATCTGATACATTGGTTATTGTTTTACTACAGAAAAATACAGAGGGGTTGGAGCAACCTATTTTCTTTTTTAGTAGAGCATTGAGGGATGATGAGATGAGATATGATATCATGGAAAAGTAGGCATATGCATTGGTCAAATCCATCAAGAATTTTAGAATCTATGTTCTACATTAAAAAATTATTGCATATGTCCTTTCAGCCTCAGTAAAATAGATCTTGATCCAGCCTAACATAGATGGGAAGAGAAGAAAATGGATTGCCAAAATTCTCGAGTTCGACCTGGAAATAAGGCCCACTAAATTGGTAAAGGGTCAAGGCTTAGCAAGTATTTTGGATGAATTAAACTACAAGGCTTTAGGGGTAAATTTCATGAACACACACTCACAAAATCAGCAAACTAAGATTGTTGATAATGACTCTCAGGTCATCCTCAACTTAGCAGAATGAGCCTGGTATAAAGACATCATATATTTTCTATATAAGTTGAGGCCTCCTGATGGTTTGGACAAAAACAAGGTGAGAGATTTGAAACTCAAAGAAATCAAATATTGTCTCATTGATCAGGTTTTGTATTGGAAGGATCCTCTAAGAGTTCTACTAAGATGTCTGGATCCATGAGAGGCCCAAAGAGATATGATTGATTTTCATGATAGCTCATGTGGGGGGCATTATTTTTGGAGGAACACAGCTTACAAGATCCTCAAAGCTAGGTATTTCTAGCCTAGCCTTTTTACTCATGTTTGTGCAAAGATTAGAGCTTGTACCAAGTGTCAAAAGTTTTTTGGAAAGCAGCAGCTCAAATCTTTGCCTTTGAAACTTGTATGGGTTTCTAGACCTTTTTAGCAATGGGGTATTGACTTCATTGGAGAGATCCACCCGACATCAAGTGGCCAACACATGTGGATTTTAACTGCCACTGATTATTTTTAAAAATGGATAGAAGCCATCCCTAAAAGGAGTGCCTCCCACAAGGTAACCATAAGCTTCATTGAAGATATCATGTATATATTTGGATGTCCAAGAAGGATTGTTACATACAATGTTGCATCTTTCAGATCTGAGCCATTTATTAATTTTTGTGAGCCGTATGGGATTATATTAATCCATTCCACTACCTACTACTCTCAGGGAAATGTTTTAGCATAGTCCTCCAACAAAATCCTCATAAAGATCATCAAGAAGTTGTTGGAAGACAATAATAAATCCTGGGATTCAAAGCTGAAGTTTTCATTATGGGCTGACAGATTTACAACCAAAAGTTCACTTGGCATGATGGGGTTGAGGCTATCTTTCCTACTCAAATTGCCTTTCCTGTGGAAAATTTTCTCCAGGACTACCAAGAATAACTCGATGATATGGTCAGGAGGATACTGCAGCTCGTAGAAGCACAAGAGACTAGGGAGAATCTACTTGATAAAGCGCAGGATCATCAACGAAAAATAAAAGGAGACTTTGGAAAGAGTGCAAGCAGGGAGGATTTTCAGTTGGGGATTCTGGTGCTCAAGTGGGATGCCCCCAAGAAAGAAAAAGGAAAACATGGTAAATTCGAAGCCTTATGGATTGACCCCTTCAAGATTTTTGAGGTATTTTCGAACAACACTTACAAATTGCAAAACTTGGAGGATTCCAAAGTTTTAAGTGGCCCTATCAATGGGCACTTTCTGAAAAAATACTTTTTCTGAGCCATGATCGACATCCCACCATTGTAATTACCACTCCCTTTTTATTTCCATTTTGAATAAGAGACTCCATAACCCAAAGCTAAGGCACTAAAGCTGCACATTCTTGGCAGCTCGTAGGGAGCATGCCATCCCCTGCAGATCCAATGTTATAACATGAATTCGTCAGGGGTCGTAGGTGCTTGTTATTAATACCTATGTTCATTGTGCATAGCCTTGCCCCATCCCCCCCTCTCTCTTTCGCATGCTAGGTCCTAAGACTTTTTCCTTCGACTGGTAAAGTCATTTTCTCCTCTTTGTCTAAGAACCTGGTTTCCCTTGGTGTCTTTCCTGAATAAGCCTCGACCCGAAGATTTTCCGTTTTTCTCTAAGGATGAACACTTTTCACCTTTGCTTCAATCACTAGTCTTTTTGTTCTCTCGATCCCGAAAAAAGTCATCCAAGTCTTTGTTCATATAGGCCTCAGCCATGGGAACAATCTTGCACTAAGTAAGTGCAACACTCAAAGTGGTCCATTGTGGATTCAAATCGAGCAACCAGGCAAGTTCAGTTTTCAACGGCAGAGATCCCATGTGAAGATCAGTCGAACGACCCTCGGGAATTCGGAATTATAAAGTTGTGCGACGATTAGAGACCAAGTGGAAGCCCCGAAATTAAAAATCAAGAAAAGGTTGAGTCTTGACCGTCGGATCTCTTTGGGAAGAGATCAACGATGGGGAACTATTGCAGAAATTGGGACTCTAAAAAGTTGTAAAGTTCATTCATCCAAAAGTCTGAAGTCTCGAAATCTGAAGTCAATATGGGCCATCAATCTAAAATCCACGTGGAGGGAGATGTGAAAATGCGGAAGGAATCACTATGGGATTTTCCAGATAAGAAGCATGAAAAGTTCCCGAAGGCAGATCTAGCAGAAGAAATAGTGGTCGTAGATCTAGAAGATTATGTGGGGATAGATAGGTGAATTCATGGATTCGTGATTCGAAGCATTGGCAAGAAGAAAGACGCATATTTTGCGAAGCACAAAGTTGTGAAGCACTCAGAATTAGAGCCCCATGTCATAGCCCAAGGTCATGTGGGAGGCATGCCTAGGAAGAGAAGCTTGCACCCATTGCATGAAGATGGCCGATTCGGAGTTTCGAGGAAGAAATCGCAGCCATCGATTGCGAAGAAGATCCGATCGTCTATCTGATCAAAGAGATTTCACCGATTTGGGTATCAGGATATCTGGATTCAAGTGGTGTGATGCATCCCAAAACACGAAGTCTCGTAAGCACCATTTGGGATAAGCACCAAGTCGTAGCTCGAGGTCACGTACAAGAAGGGGAAATGGAGAAGGAGTTGGCACCTAAAGCTTGATATTTCAAAAGCGGGAAGGAGGAAGGTTGTGAGTTTCATAAGACCCACACCAAGGGTCGAAAGGGCCTATGTTAGCTACAAGGCAAGACCATCAAGGTTTTAGAGGGCCAGATTCGACTCAAAGAACCACTCACAGCGCATAGCAGCCCCTAGGCGTTAAACCTTGTTGCGATCCTAAGAAGAAACAGTAAATGAAAAAGGAGTGATCATTGAAACCTTGAATCACTCCATAAATAGAAAGAATGGAAGGTTTGGCCACAGAGACAGAGTTGTTAGCCCAAGGTCGCCTGTGGACAGTTTTTCTTGCATACCCATACTGGGCTAAGTTTGCGTCTGACAGGAGGATACGTGCACAATCTGACAGAAGAAGGGGCAGACAAAATTCCTTGAATGAAGTGGTACAATAACACTCCTGGGAGTGGTGAACTGATCTCAGCATAAATCAATGAGTTCGATATTTTGTTAGGGTCATCAACTAGTTGAGTAGAGCTCCCTATCTTGTAATATTTTGATACCAGAACTGTTCTCTGGTTATGTATCACATTTGAGACTTTCACATTAATAGAAGTCAATTTCTCCCATCTCTTTGTAAAAATTGTGCTAAAACACTCAGGCATGGAGGATCCAGTCGAGGGTTGTGTTTATGTTGTAATGTAGGCTTGATTGCAGTAGTGTTGTGACCCATTTTAATCAGCTTATTTTTTATTGTATTTCCCCCTTACACTTAAAGGCTTGGGCATGGAGGATCCAGTCGAGTTGTTGTAATTGCATGGTAATGTAGGTTTGATTATTATGTTGTTGTGACATATTTCAGTGTCTGAAACTTGAGTTCAAGAGTGCTCTGGAGCCTGAGTTTTTCTTCACCAAGTTTCTTGAAATCTGGATGCCCATAGCAGTCTTGTTCACCTCTCTCACTAAGTATTCCTTCCTCTCACACTAAAACTCAAATCACTGACTAAAGTTAATGAGGCCCTCACTTCCCTGTGCATTACTTGTCCAATTTCTATGGTTAATATCATTCTTGTACTGAGTTTTATCCATTTGACCTCCACTCATAAAACCAACATCCACCAAACATTCTGATGGGTACTGGGCTTATCCTCTTGCAATTTGAGGGTGAATCTCAGTGCTAACACTGCCCTCAGGATAATCTGTCCAAGCTGCAACACAAGAAGGGCAATGAGAAGATGAAGAAGGACACAGGAAAATGGTCTGAGTACCATAAAATTCCTTGGCACAACACTGACGAATGTCACTCCAAGAAGTCCCTTGTGGTCGAGATGAAGGCTTTTGAGTTAGAGTTCGATTCTGATTTCAAGTCAAATAATGAAGAAGGGAAGTGGATTATCGATGGTGAATGCAGTGCTAGGCTAGCTACCACCAAAGTCCAACCAAGCGAACCAGAAGAACCAGAGGAAGGGAAACTCCTCTTTCACTCATAGATGTGGGTCAAGGGGGCTCTGATTCAATTCATTGTCGACATCGATAGTCAGAAGAACCTGATTTCAGTAGAGTTCATTAAGCAGTTGAACCTTCCAATGACACTACAACCACAACCCTACACCAGTGGTTGGCTTCGTCAACGATGAGATCTTCATGTCTGCCAACCGTGTCGTTTGTCCTACAACATCAAGACTTTCAAAGATGAGGTACTGTGTAATATTTCTCCCCTTGAAGTTTATGATGTTCTTTTAGGACAACCATATTTGTGGAAGCATCATGTTGTGTATGAGTCTAGACCCCGCAATGTTATTATTACTTTTGGTAGACAATTGTACATGATCCCAAAGGTGGCACCGCCTACTGCTATTTCTTTAATCTCTGCTAAGCAATGTAGTAAGGTCATTTCACAAACCAGGAAGTTCATCTTCTTTGTGATCCATGCTCACAGTAAGAAGAAGGTCATCGCCACATCCGTGGTCTCTACACAATGCCTCTCTTTGCAGCAGAACCAAGTGGATGGGATCATGGAAGATTACAGAGACATCTTCGTCTCACATACATGGGTACCGACACACTGCCAAGTCAAGCATGCAATTGATCTAACCCTTGACACACCTCTACCTAATGGACCAGTCTATTGACGCTCGCTGATGGAGAATGATGAAATCAGGTGTTAGATCCAAGAGCTTCTTCAAAATGGGAAAATCAAACCTATCTCCTCCCCTTACGGAATCCCAATTGTATTGGTTCTGAAGAAGGACGGGACTGGAGGAATTTGCATTGATTATAGAGACTTAAACAAAATCATAGTTAGGAACCACTACACCATTCTGAGGATTGATGACCTTCTTGACCAACTCAAGGGGGAAAATTTCTTCAGCAATATTGACCTAAAGTCTGGATAGCACCAGGTTCCCATCGAACCAATAGATGTCTGGAAGACAACCTTCAAGTCTAAGGAAGGTCTCTATGAATGGCTAGTCATGCCCTTTGGCTTAAAACATTCACCAGCCACTTTCATGAGGTTGATGGATGATGTATTGAGACCCTTCACCAACTCCTTTGTGGTAGTATATTTGGATGACATCCTCATCTTCAGAAGAACGTGGGAGGAGCACATGCGACATATTCAACATGTTTTGAGCACTCTGCGGTAGCACAAGCTTAATGCCAACTTGGAAAAATGCTCTTTTGGCATGAACAAGGTCCAATACCTGGGCTACATTGTTGATGAGCATGGGGTACATGTTGATCCAGCTAAGATCCAAGTCATCCGTGACTTTCCAATCCCGACCACACTAATCGAGCTTCATAGCTTCTTCAGACTCACTAATTTTTACCGACGGTTCGTGTTGGGATTCTCCCATATTCCCTAGCCCCTCAACTAGGTGACCAAGGGCGGTGGTAGGACCAAGTTTGTGTGGGGGAAGTAGTAGCAATGAGAATTCGAAGATATGAAACATCGTTTGTTCTCATCTCCAGTACTCTCCTTGTCTGATCTACAACAAGCATTCGAGATTGAGACTGATGCATCTAACTATGTTGTGGGTGTAGTTCTCACTCACTATGGGCATCTAGTGGCATACCATAGTGAAACACTCTCTTATATTATCCGTAAATAACCCATCTACGACAAGGAAATGTATTCCATTGTACAAGCCTATTGTCAATGGAAACATTACATTCTGGGGACAAGACAATCATACACACTGATCACAAGCCTCTACAGTTCATACAAACACAGGGGAAATTATAGAAAGAACACCACCAGAAGTGGTCCACCTACCTATAGAAGTTCCATATCAACATCAAGTATAAGACATGTATCTCCAATCATGTCACTGACTTCCTCAGTCGGCCTCTTGTGGCTGCACTTACCACTATGCTCCATTCCTGTGGACATGAAACATTGGAGTGGCCCCAACTTTACCAACAAGATCTGGACTTTTCCCCCACATATCATCTCTTAGTTATAGGCACCATTGTCACTTATTTTCACATTCACGATGGAATCTTATGCCACCTAGTCCATCTCTGTGTTCCTACAAGTGAGAGCACAAAGTTGATTTGGGAATCCCACTACAGTCGGGTGGCAGGACATTTTGGCATAGAGAAAACTGTGGTCGTCCTTCAGAAACATTTTTATTGGCCAAAAATTCGACATGACGTCAGCAAGTATATCAGATCTTTCACTGCCTGCACCATTGCCAAGATGACCATTAAGAAGAAAGGCTTATACACCCCTCTTCCTATTCCCGAGAAACTGTGGGAATCCATCTCCATGGACTACATGTTTGGTTTTTCGTCCACCAAGCATGGAAATGACTATGTGTTTGTGGTTGTTGATAGGTTTTCGAAGATGGCCATCCTCACAGCCTGTAAGAAGAATGTCATAGCAGCAGATACTACCAATCTCTTCTTCGAACGCATTTAGGTTCACTTTGGGATACCACAGACTATCATCTCTGACCACGACAGCAGGTTCCTAAAAACCATCTGCTCGATTCTCTGGTCTCTGTTGGACACCAAGCTCACAAAATCCACTTCGTTCCACCCCCAAACCGATGGCCAAACCAAGGTCGTCAATCAGATGATTGTGCACATCCTACACATGTACAATTCTAAGCATCCCCGTACATGGGACGAGAGTCTCCCATATGTCCAACACAGTTACAATAGGGCTCTCCATAGTTCCACCGACCATAGCCCATTTCAGGTGGGTCTTGGATTCCAACCCTTGGGACCCATTGATGTTTCACTTCCTCTTGCCACCACAAAGATCGACTCTTCCCCCGATCAGTCTATGATGAACAAAGACACCAGTTTCATTGAGCGGATTCAACACATCTACCAATAGGTATAGGATATTTTACAGAAATCCAATGCTAAGTACAAGAAGCAGCATGTTAAACATAGGGTACCACACTAGTTTTAGGTTGGCAACAAATTCTGCTTACATTTGTAGAAGGAGTGTCTCACTGGGCCCCATCGAAAGATTCAACCACTTCGTTACGGGCCTTACACTATCACCAAGGTTGTGGGTAGCAATTATTTTGAGCTCAACACTCCACCCTTCCTTGGTTTGCATCCAGTATTTAATGTTGACCTCCTTCGACCATATTTTACACCATTATTTGACACCTCTGTGATCGTCGAACAACTGGCACTAGCAGAGCTCAACCCTGACTACATGGAACAAGCATCCACCAATCAGATAGTGGACACATAGGTCAAGGGAACTCGCCAGTAGTTGATCCACCTTTATCAGTTTTTCAAGGTAGGGAAACTCCTACACCAATGAAAGTGTCTCACTCGGGGACAAATCAAGAAAACATTTCCTCGCCTAATGGGTGAACTCAATGCAATGGAGACCATTTCTTCCTAGGGGGGAGGATTGATCCACGTGGATATTGGTGGCCACCCACCTATTCCAACTGGCTCCTCATGTTTGTTTTTGATTCAACAGGTCTTTTTGTACTGCTTTATAATTGTGAGTTCTACACTTATGGGGTTGTCTGAAGCCTCTCACATTCTCCAGGTGGATAAGGGTGGCATCTCGCCTAATCCAACTGGCTTATTTTGTATGTTTTCATATCAACACATCTTGTTGTACTTCCAGGGTTGTTTTGGGGCCCTAAACATTGTTTTCTTGAATTGCCACAATCATACTATAGATGGAGTCAGATTCTGATGGCGTAATGTGTAGATCTACGAAATACCTTTGCAATGGGATATCATGCACCTCAAATGGAGGTCGTATGAAAAAGTTACAACCCTAGGAAGATGAGGTACCAAATTACACCAACTTACCCATACGACCCACATGACTTTTGACGTTTCACCTTCTAGGGTTAGGTTTTTGGATGTCTAGGGTTTTGACATTCATGAGTAATATGAAAAGGGCATCTAGAGCATCATTGTAGTCCATTCTTCTCAGACAGACGAGCGTATCAACCACATCTCTTCTCAGATATAGCTACCACCATTTGAGCAAGTTTCAATTCTGCAGTTTTACAATTTCAGCCTATTTCATTATTTAATAGAAGATATTGTTCACTGAATATTTGTGTTATTATTCATATCTCTCTGTTTATGGTATTCAGTCTGTTAATCAGTTCATTCTTCTCATAAATCTCGATCAATCGACTTCAAGGTGGAGCAGGTATCTGTCTGGTATCCAACCTTATGGAGACAGAGGGCTCAATATTATTTCTACCTGATCCACAATAATTTTATTTTCGAATTAAAAAAATTAATCTTTGGTCCTAACATGTCGATAATGTCACTTGAAGTTGATAATGTCAGAGAAACAAATTTTTGAGACAAAAGATAATTTCAATGTCATAAGATTATTCGGTTTCCAAGACAAACCTATTTTACTCCCTTTATATGTATTTGATAGACACTTTGTTCTATAAGTGTGCAGACAGTACAAGTATTGGGTGCACTTATTTACTGAAGAAAGGAAAAAATAGTGCATCCCATTTCCCTAGATAATTGGCGAAGTTTTTGTGAAATATATCTCTCATTTGGATAAATTTGCATGACAATTTCACCAAATTGGCATGAAAGAAGTTGAATGCATCGAAGGTTTCAACCCTAGTGATGTATTTACTGCACACATGTCCCTGGTGGGATATTCTTATTATTTCACTAATCTTGAATGGTTTAAGGAAGGAGGAGAACACAATCAAAACCTCCTCGATACATCATTTCATGAATCCCTGAATGATATCAAAGAGTTAACTAGCACCAATGGGTGTTATCGACAAAAGGGAAGAGAAGTAAAAAAACAAAACCCAATTCTCCTAGTGTTTCACAGAGAAGTACCCCAGCTAAAACAAAACCAAGGAGTAGAAGTATAGAAACAAGGAAAACACTTGTTGAAAACTCATATGATGGAGATGATAGAGACCCTACGAAGAAAAATATTGAAAAATCTCATGTTGTGCATACCTCTTATAAAAGAAAGAGAGAAACTCGGAAAACAATATCAGAAATACCTGAAATTGAAGAAAGTTCTCAAGCAATGGATGTAGATGAAGTTATCGAAGAACCTAGTTGATGAGAACAATGATTGCTAGAAACCCAAGAAATTGTTGAAGCTCTAGTCACCCAAGAATCGAAAATATTTGAAGAATAATCTATAACACTTCACCACATGGCCTACAATAGAAAATCCAAAAAAAATTGATAGAGAAATTCAATGTGAAAAAAAAGAAAGTGTATGAAAAATAGAAATCAAAAATTGATTTCCATGGGGTTATTCCTTCAAAACTAATATAGTTTCATGAGGAAAATACAAAAGCAGTAAATTAATCAGTGTGTAATATTGAAAAATAAAATTTAATTTTAAATGATAAAATAAAGGAATAAGAGACAACTATGATTTCGAAACTATTGTTTGTTGAGCCATTAAACATAATTCAACCAACAGTAACCCTAGATGGTGTCCTAGAAAGTAGAAGTAAGTTGAAAGGTTCATTCATTTTGTTGTTGGTTGTCAGAAAGTATGTTGGAGATTGAATTCAAAGAATGATAGACTTTTTTATCCCCAACTCCTAGGGATAACTAAGGAGAAGATGTCTCGAGGCCCTCAGGTTGCATACATGGAGTACCGAGAGACAACTTGACCAACAATGTCCACTTGCATAGATAGAGACCCACCTCACCACCACAGTTTCAGGCTCATCATGAGGGTATCCACCACATCAGCTAGCTTCCGGAAGACATTAGGTCTTGCTCCGTGAGGTACAAATCAGGTATTATGGTGAGTATCATTTTAATATTTGAGGCATTTAAGTTTGTTTCATTTAAAACTACTTTTGATTATGTAATGTTTTCTAGGAAATTATGCTCTTTTCCCTTTTTCATTCTGGTGGTTGAAATTATGCCCTAGTAAGTGGGTCACCCTTAGGGATAGGTTTTCTACTAGGAGGTCCTCTTAATGAGTCATCCTGCCATTATCGACCATACTTGTCACTTTCCACACTTCATCCCCTCATCTCCTTACCTTTTGGGATTTTTGGGTGTACTGACCCAATGAGGGGTTGTCCCTCATTTCATGGGAAGAAGGGGCTGAAGTCATAGAGGCTTGTAGCTGGAAAGAGATAAATCCAATCATGAAACTTTTATATTCTCTCCCAGGGATCCATTGGACAATGAAATTTCTCTCGTAAGAAACTGATGGGACCAATGGAAAATTACTAATAAAAATTTCCAACCAAGGTGGAGCATGTGTGGCCATTGTTTTTCATACTTAGGTATAATCCCCACACATGTTCTCAACTTGGGGAAGCATGATGTGACTAGAGTAAAATCAAGGTGAGCATTGTTTTTCATTCTTAGGTAGAAGCCCCACCTCGTCTTCAAACTGGAAACATCTTAAAAGAATAAAAGGAAATAAATGGGCTTGGAAAAAGGTTGCATTGAAAATGAATGTTCAACACACCCTCTACAAAGGCACCCATAAATGAGACACTACGATCCATTGTATGTCATGAAACCCATGCCCAAGAGTCTTTCCCCCATCCATGTCACTTCATCCACATTACTTATAGAATCTTCCGATTGGGAAACACTCCTAAACTTGAGGTACAATTCACCCAATAGGTCACTTTGTCAACCCTCCCATACCTAAATTGGGCCAATTTCATAGGGTCTTTGAGAACGTGTTTATTTATATGAGATATTTTGGATGCACATGCTTAGATGGTTGTTTTATTTATTTAGTTACTCATCATTATGCATTTGTATTGAGATTCGTGGAGGGTGCATTCATTGTCTTTGCAGGATGTAGTTGGTGGAGAGATTTGCGAGAACACGCCTATCTTGGGCTTCCTTGAGGCCTGAAGCCCACAGGTTGGATACTAGGACCCACACATTGGATGATGATGAATTTCCTTTGGAGGCCTAAGATACACCTTGGAGGATCAAACCTATCCTGTACAAGACAAAATACTTTCCTTTGGAGACCAAAACATCACCTTTAAGGGCTTGACATCACCCTAGGGATAGGGTGTTGGTGGTGAAGCGAAACTTGACACATTTTCATGGAAAATAATTGGATTGAAGGAAGAAACCATATAGCATGAGAAGGAGGAACTAGAGGGCCCAAATACTACCTTTTTATCCTTCAACGACTTACTAAAGGTGCCAAGACGTCACCCTCTAGAGGGATGATGTCACTTTACGGTTTCTATTGTACATTTTTTAAATTTAAATTTGAATTTAGATTGTAAAGGGGAAAAGTAAGGGGTTTTGTCCCCTTACTTTGTGGTTTACCCTAAGTTTTGTGGAAAAAATCTTGTTAGAGGTTTTTGTATAAATAGAGATCATTTCTATCTCATTTTATCATAGCTCTCTCACTTGAGAGAAGACACTCTTGGCTGAAATTTGCGCCCTTCTTGGGAATTTTCTCTATATATGTCTCTCTTTGTGATATGGTATATATATTGTCTAATGGAGTGAAGTGGTGCGCTACTCTTGAAGGATCTTTCATTTTTCTTTGGTGATGGAAAATTAATGGTAACTAGGGTTTTGTCTTGGCATTTCTTGGAATTGGTAAGGAAAATATGCACTTTTTTAGCTTTCTTCCTTGTTCCATGGTTGTTATTGGCTATATCCTTGGAGGAATATAAGTATTTAAAACCTCAAACAAGTTTTATCATTATTTTTTGTTGAAAAGGATATTGAAAAGGTTGCTAGGAGGAGTAAAAGGGTTTACACCCTCCTATACTTTACCTTGTTAGGGTTGTTATCTAAAGGGAGTAAAAGGGATTACATCCCTTGATATTTAGTAGTCCTAAACTAATGCAAGAAGAATTCATAACCCATATGGAAAGGCACTAATATTTTATTGCATTGGATAAATAAATTTGTTTCATTGGTACACGTGATTTATCGAGATATTGCATTTGTCTAAGTTGGAATCAATTATATTTGATTTAAGCTTGTTTAATCCCTAACGGTGTTTTCTTTAGCCTTGTGATTGTCATTGTTGTTAATAAATTATGCTACAACAAATAGGGATGAATAAAAACTCACTTTCTTACATCATTTACTCACTTTTCAACTAAGGAAATTGACTTCTAAACCTAGATTATTGTTTTATCGATTATTAGTTATCTTTCTAATGGTTTACTTGTTGATTTTTATTGTTGGAACTTGCTGCTGTAGAATTTTTTTTCTATAACCATAAGGATTCCCTAACACTTTGTGGATAACTTCATTTGGAAACCCTAATTTACTATCAAAGTTCACGCTTAAGTGTTGGGAATTTATCCACATGTTTTATGCTTCATCTCTCAACCAATATATGATGCTTTGAGTGATTAAATCTGCAGTAGTTAATTGTTTATTTTCTGATATATATTTATGTTGACTATTGAAAATAGGGAAAACAAGATTAACTTGTTTTTCCATTGGATTGTTTAGCTCGTATCTTGTCTTTTATTCTGTCGCGAGTAAGTACAACCATCTTCTAGTACTCAATAATTTGGAAACCATAAACCACCTTTAAAGCTCATTATCAATATAGTCCCCACTTATTAACTAGACCTATAGGGGCATCATTTCCATAATCTCAGTTTCTACTTCATTTCCCCGTAGGGTCACCTGGGACCCCCCCTTGAGGTGATCACTTCACCTCTAAAGTGACGTGAGTACCTATATGAGGTGACAATGGGTAGGTATTCTCCTAGTTTTCACCATCTTGTGGTTTGGGTCGGGATTTGTCCAACCTACATTTTGTGCGATAACATTTTGGTTCCATTTTCAGTTAGGATTTTGAATCCTCTTTAGTGCCCTCGTGACACTTTTGCAAGAATTCGTAAATCCCTTTCCCCTATAATTCCTTGTGACTCAACTTAATGGAAGTACCCTTTCCTTTTTCCCTTTCTTGATCAACTAAAACTCATCTGGCGACTCCGCTTGTGGAAAATTCTCTTTCCCTTCCCTCATTTTTTTATGAACACTAAGTTCATCTGGTGACTCCATTGAAGCGACGTCCCAGATAATGGAACCATGGAATTATGGGATGTACCATGGGCCTTCCACAAGGTATATCCTTCTATCAATGTTCAAAATATCCATGGATACCCGAACCTTTTCCCTACAATGTGGAGGGAAAATTTCCCCAAATTCGATGGTGACCAAACTCTAGCAGTCACCCATGTTGTGAAGTATATAAGGTATGATTCAAGTATAAATGTGATGCATGAGGTTGTACTAATGAAAATTTGTTTATCTTCTCTGGAATCAATTCAAAGGAAGTGGCTTGTAGACTCGTGTGACCCAAAAAGTATATGATCTTCTACAAAGCTTGTTGAATAATTTCTCAGGTATCGGGGGCTAACTACTCAAGATTTGCATACTAGTATCTAAGAGCTCAAAGATTCCCTTTACAGAGAAGGTTTTCGGGTGGATGGTGAGACAATAGTTAAAGAGTGTGAAGTTGAAGAAGAGTATCACCTACCACCTATGGAAGAGGTGCTTGAAGAACTTATCCATGGAGAAAGTTGTCAAGAATATCTCAATGATGAATTCCTTGATGAGACATAAATTTCCATTTTCTGGATTTATTTAGGTGAAGTTTTCCATCCTTTCCTTCCTCCTGCACATGAAGATAAAAAAATAATTAGCTTCAACAATACAAATGATCTCATGGAGGACCCCTATGATGTGGTTGATCAAAACATTGATAATTTCATACATGTTGGGAGTCATAGATGGGATGTGGTTTGTTTCACTTTTGATAAAGATCCCATTTGCGATGTTGAAGGTAGTTCTCAAAGAAAATGGGTTGAGTTGTCGTCTTCAAAGGGCTGGTCTTCATGCACATATAATTTAGATCATTGGCATCTGGGTAATGATATGATCACAGATTTCTTCCAGGATGATTCATCGTAGCATACTCATGAATATTTCCAACCAACTTCATGTTCATATCTTGATGGATACCAGTTCATGCCCAGCCTAGAGAGGTCAAAGGCTCACTATACAAAGAAAAAGTATTTTCATCTTGAATATTTTTATAGTGATTCACTAATGAAGAGGCAAAGTCTTTCTTTCTCCAGACATGAGACGGTTCATTACCTCTTTTCTTCTTCTCCAAAGAATCATCGAGTTGTATTTGGATCTCTCATCCCTTCTCAATCTTCGGGAAAAAGTGGTGTGATAAAGGAGCATGAATATGAGCCATCTTCCTTACAGGATATTCCTCTTTAGAGATGGATTTATCAAGTTTGTGGCCATTTTTTCCAATAGGATTTCCTCCCTCCCACTCATATCAATGAGTTTCATTTCATGATTCATTATATGTCTATTTATTCTTATGATTATTATGTGCTCAACTTATCCTTGTTGTATTGCATGATTAAGCAAATGGGGGAATACCTTAATTAAATAATGAGCAGATGGTTGCATTGGTTGTATGACTTCATTTGACATCACCTATCACTTGATATTCAAGGAACCGAGGCCCCAAGTAAGTAGGTAGGTCATGTTGATTTCTTTAATTTGCATATTGATTTCTCATAGTAGTTTAGTTGCATTTATTTTTCATTTTTCTATACTTGCATTTTTTATTTACATGTTATGTATGAAAAATACAAAAAAAAATAAATTCTAGAATAGTTTTTATTTTGATATTTGATATATATGGATGAAGGGTGATAAAACCACCCTATATTTTATAGTTTTATGTTTCAGCGTTGGCACAATTCCACCAGGAGATGTTGTGGTTCTCATGCACTCTACAACAAGAACATGTACCCAAGTAGGAGCCAATTGTTATCCCAAACTCCTAGGGATAACTAAGAAGATCATGTATCAAGGCCCTCAAGTTGCAGACATGGAGTACTGAGAGAGAACTTGACCGAAAGTGTCCACTTGCATAGATAGAGACCCACCTAACCACCACAGTTCCAGGTTCATCATGAGGATATTCACCACAACAACTAGCTTCTAAAAGACATTGGGTCTTGCTCCATGAGATACAATTCAGGTATTATGGTGAGTATCATTTCAATATTTGAGGTATTTGAATTTGTTTCATTTAAAACTACTTTTTATTATGTAACGCTTGCTTGGAAATTATGCTCTTTTATTTTTCACTTTGGTGGTTGACATTGTGCCCAGGTAAGTAGGTCACCCATAGGGATAAGTTTTCTACTGGGAGGTCCTCTTGATGAGTCATATTTCCATTCCTGACCATACTTATCACTTTCCACACTTCATCCTCTCAACTTCTTACCTTTTGGTATTTTCGGGTGTACTGACCCAAGAAGGGGTTGTCCCTCATTTCATGGGAAGAAGGGGTAGAAGGCCTAGAGTCTTATAGATGGAAAAATATAAAATCAAATCATGAACCTTCTATATTCTCTCCCAGGGATCCCGAGGAAAATGAAATGTATCTCATAAGAAACTGATGGGACCCATGAAAAAATAACTAATACAAAATTCCAAACAAGGTGGAGAATGTGTGGGCATTGTTTTTCATGCTTAGCTAAAAGCCCCACACATTTTTTGAACTTGAGAAAGCATGATGTGAACAGGGTAGAGTCAAGGTGGTAAATCCTTTTCATGCTTAGGTATAAGCCCCACCATGGCTTCAACCTGGAAACATCTTAAAAGAATAAAGGGAAATAGATGGGCTTGGATTAGGTTGCATTGAAAACCAGGGATGATTTTAGGGGGTAAATTTCGCTCATGGGCTAATTTTCCATGGTTTTTCCCAAAATAAGATTCTCTATTCTCAAAATAACTCACCCAAATTTTATAGGATAAAATTATTTTACCTTAAAAATCGCCAAAATTTTATACAAACAATATAAAATCCTTATAAGTTTGAATATTTTTACAAAAATATCGCCAAACATTTTTCAGTTGGCATATGAAGGATTAGTAATATTCTCCAAGGTTTATACATTTGAAAATAAATTTCCATTCTTAAAATCATCCCTGATGAAAATGAAGGTGCAACACACCCTATACAAAGCCACCCATAAAAGAGACACTGCAATCCCTTGTATGTCATGAAACTCATGCCCAAGAGTCTTGGCCCCATCCATGTCACTTCATCCCCATGACTTAGAGAAATTTATTCTTATGAAACAATCATAAACTTGAGGTACGATTCATCCAATAGGTCACTTTGTCAACCCCCACATACCTAAAATGGGCCAATTGCATAGCTCCTTTGATCAATTGTTTATTTTGATGAGGTAGCTTGTTAAGTACCAATACTAGATCTAAAGATATAATCACCACAAATACTGAATACACAATAGATCCACAAAGAAAGATAGAAGAAACCATATAGATAACCACACTTTATTATTACCAAACCCTTAAGGTAGGGAAACACCATACAATGGATCCTATTATGGAAGGGATCCTCTCCTGTTCACTTGCCTCTTCGATGGGGCATCCTCCTATTGAGATACTGCTCCAAATACAATACTTCTCTTCATGTCTCATTACATTGCTTGAACCCCTTTATATAGTGCTACCATTATCTAAGAACATTCTAGAGGAGCAATCTTCTAGAAGTAGAACCTTCTAAGAAGTCCTCTTACATTTATTATATCTAACTACCATAGTGGGCCTTATTTAATAATATAGTAGACCTAGTCCACCTTACATTGAATGACCTCCACTATTATTACTATGGGCCCTCTGGGCCCCCCCACTACCTCTCTAGATACCTTACATTTCATCCCCCTTATGAAAGCGTTGTCCTCAATGCTTGATGTACAACCATATACCAGGGTCCCATGGATAATTGTGGACCGTAATGCTGAAGAAGACTGAAGAACCAAAGTTCCATGTAAAAAGGAAATCCACCATGCCGAAGTAGTCCAACCACCATTGTAAGCTCGGGTCCCATGTCCAAGTGCTCATGTGAACTCCCCGTAGAAGATTTTGGAACCCAATAACCAACTCCAAATGATGTTCCAAAGACTGACACCTATCATGTGGATCCAAATAACAAGATCCATCCACATAGTGGAAAATGGTCGTAGCAGAATCTGGAAGGAATAATACCACTGTAGAATATGCAGACTGAATGCTGGTGACTAGCTCTTGATGTGGGACCTTGATTTTCTCTACAGAAGGTGGAGTAGAGTCATCAAATAAAATATGGAAGTGGTTGTCATCCCAGAAATGACAACTATTCATATACCAATCATCACAATCGGCCTCAAAATCGTACCAAGCATATATTTATTTATTATATTCATCCTTGAGGCCCTCCATAAGAAATATATCCTGCATGTTATTCAATGAATCTTGAATACTACGGAAACTATCATTGAGGCCATGTGTAAGGTTGTTTGTGAGGCCATGTATGAAGCTGTTTGTGAGGCCATGTGCAAATGCATCCAATCTATCATCCAATTGGGCTTTGAATGATTCAAGAATTTCTTTCAAGGTTTGAGATGAAATAGCCATCTGAGCACCCTATGAACCGTTCGGTCCTGCAGCCGTCACGAAAAAACTCAAAAAATAGACCCAAGAAGTTTCGGCAGAAAATCGCGGTTTTTTCTGGAAAAACCCTAAAAAACTGTTGAACTTAAAATGCTCATAACTTCACATCCCGGAATCTGTTTCGGCTGATTTTTTTTTTGAAATTGGGTGAAATTGTGAGAAGAACTCAGATATGTAAATTATTTGGGCAAATTCGGCCTCCAAATGCTACAGAAATAAAAATAAATCGCGCCGTCGTCAGCAGAAAAAACCCTGAAAATTGCAGATTTTAAAACCTCAATATCTTGACCTTCCGGACTCTGTTTCAGACGATTTTTTTTTTAACTCGGGTGTTTTTATGAGAGGAACTCAGATATACAACCATTTTATGCAAATTTTGCACAGAAATATACTGAAAATGTCTGAAATGTAACGGTCCTCTTTTTTCTTCTCCGAAAAAAAAATCTGCAAAAATAAAAAATATTTGCCCACAATGTATGCCCAAGGAAAATGATCTGATACCACTTGTTAAGTACCAATACTAGATCTGAAGACATAATCACCACAAATACTGAATACACAATAGATCCACAAATCAAGATAGAAGAAACCATATAGAAAACCACACTTTATTATTACCAAACCCTTAGATAGGGAAACACCATACAATGGATCATATTATGGAAGGGATCATCTCATGTTCACTTGCCTCTTCGAGGGGGCATCCTCCTATTGAGCTACTACTCCGAATACAATACTTCTCTTCATGTCTCATTACATTGCTTGAACCCCTTTATATAGTGTTATCATCTCCTAAGAACATTCTAGAGGAGGAATCTTCTAGAAGTAGAACCTTCTAAGAAGTCCTCTTACATTAATTATATCTAATTACCCATTTATTATATCTAACTACCATAGTGGGCCTTATTTAATAATATAGTGGACCTAGTCCACCTTACATTGAATGACCTCCACTATTATCACTATGGGCCCTCTGGGCCCCCCCACTACCTCTCTAGTTACCTTACATAGCTTGGATGTACATGCTTGGATGTATATTTTATTTATTTTATTTACTTATCATGATGCATTTGACTTGATATCCTTGGAGGGCGCATTCATTGTTTTTGCAGGACCTATTTGGTGGATAGATTTGGGAGAACAAGCCTAGATTGGGATTCATTAGGGCTTGAATCCCACAGTTTGGATACAAGGGCCTACACACAGGATGATGATTGCATGCCTTTGGAGGCCTATGATACACCTTTGAGGATCTAACCTAGCCCCTACAAGCTAAGCAAATTTCTCATGGAGGCCAAAACGTCACGTTTAAGGGATTGACGTCACCCTAGGGATAGGGTCTTGGTGGTAAAGGGACACTTGGCATGTTTTGATGGAAAAGACTTGGATTGAAGGAAGAAACGATAGAGCATGAGAAGGATATTGTAGAGGGCCCAACGACTACCCTTTTATCCTTCAACAACTTACTAAAGGTGTCAAGACGTCACCCTATAGAGGGATGATGTCACTTTAGGGTTTCTATTGTGCATTTTTTAAATTTAAATTTGAATCTAGCTTGTAAAGGGGAAAAGTAAGGGATGTTGTCTGCTTAATTTGTGGTTTACCCTAATTTTTGTGGACAAACTCTTGTTATAGGTTTTTGTATAAATATAGATCATTTCTATCTCATTTGATCATAGCTCTCTCACTTGAGAGAAGACACTCTTGGATAAAATTTGTGTCTTTATTGGGAATTTGATTTATCTTTGTCTCTCTTTGTGATATGGTTTCTATATTTTCTAATGAAGTGAAGTGATGCGCTACTCTTGGAGGCTCTTTCTCTTTGCTTTGGTGATGAAAATTGTTTGGTAACTAGGGTTTTGTCTTAGTATTTCTTGGAATTGGTAAGGAAAATATGCACTTTATTAGTTTTATTCATTTTTCCATTGATTTTATTGGATATATCCTTGGAGGAGTATAATGATTTACAAAATCCACCAAGTTTTATCATTATTGGTTGTTGAAAAGGCTATTGCAAAGGTTTCTATGAGGGGTAAAAGGGTTTACACCCTCCTAGACTTTACCTAGTTAGGGTTGCTATATCAAGGGAGTAAAAGGGATTACACCACTTAAGATTTCATAGTCCTAACCTAATAAAATAATACTCCACAAACCATATGGAAAGACACTAATCTTTTGTTGCATTGGAGAAATAAACGTGTTGCATTGGTAAAGGTGATTTATCGAGATATTACATTTGTCTAAGTTGGAATCAATTCTATATGCTTTAATCTTGTTTAATCCCTAAGGGAATTTTATTAGGCCTTGCAATTGTCATTGTTGTTAAGAAATTAAAGCTACAACCATTAGGGCTGCAAAAAAAACTCACTTTCGTACATAATTTACTCACTTTTCAACTGTGGAAATTGACATCTAAACCTAGATTATTGTTCTACCGATTATTGGCTATCTTTCTAATGGTTTACTTGTTTATTTTTATGGTTTGAAATTGCTACTATAGAAATTATTTTCTATATCCATAAGGCTTCCCTAACCATAGATGATTTTAGGGGCAAAATTTCGCTCATGGGTGAAATTTAGGGGCTTCCAATGTTTTATTGGGCGAATTTTTTGTATTAAAATGATTTTTTTAAACTTATATCATTAGCCCGTAATTTATTTTAGGGGAAAAATCATGTACAGGGTTAGCCCTTGTTTTTAGGAGAGATAGAGGAAAAAAATATATATTTCACCCCTAAAATTTGGAGGGACAAGCTTCCATTAGCCACATTTCTAGAAGGAATGGGAATTTCTGATAGCCTCTTCGCCCTGCCATTTGGTAAAATCGAGGTTTATGGTTTAATTCGCCCAGATTTTGTGGTATGGACACTAGGTAGCTACATTTTGGCCCTCCCACCTGGTATAAATTGTATGGCATCAGGTTAAAATCATATCTTTGTCACTTGTCTGATTCATTCGTGAGAACTACAGAGTCTACTATAGAAAATCTCCAAATCCCCAAGGCCCAATTTACATATATTGAACTTTCGAGTTTATTTCCTGAATGGAATTTGGAAAGAGGGAAAGAGATGCTAGTGGACCGTGGTGGAGCCGCCTGTTCATAGCAGAAGAAAGTTAGAAACTAGAATTTGTTACAGTTATTAGCCTGGTGGTCCGTGGAGCCGCCTGTTCAGTGTTCAGAGCAGAAGAAACTTGGAAGGTGTCGCACGAGGGATTTAATTTGGTAATTGAAGTTTATTCCTTTTGGTGTGCACTGTCTCCTCACCTCATTAGGACTTGTTTGAAATTTTCCAAGAGTTGTCATTGATTTACTTGCACTTTTTCAAACACTATTATTCCAAAACTTGTTGGAGTATCTTGTATTTCTATGTTAAACTTTTTTGCAACATTGTATAAATTCTGATGACCTCTTGGCTATTTCCTTCTCCACCTCATTTTCAANNTCCACTTCTTGTTTGTAACATTTTCTCCCATGGTTCTTCACTCCCAATATTTGTATAGAAAAATTAGTGAATCTATGTTGGATAGTGTCTCTAAAACTCTTTTATGCTTGGGTGCACTATCAACTGAAATTGCCACTGCAGTTGTTGCCTGAGATATTTCCACCATCGTAAGGCATGTCACTAAATCTAAATTGCCACTGCAGGATAATGGTTACCAGTTGTTGTTCCTGAGTGCTCATGCAATTGCTCAGGCATATCTTACAAGGCAGTTCCTTGTCAACGTTAAGCAGGTAGCTTTACAGATCTGTTTCAAATTCAAAGCCAAATTCATCTTTTCTTGTTTATGTAGACCCTTGTAGCTTTACAGATCTGTTTCAAATTCAAAGCCAAATTCATCTTTTCTTGTTTATGTAGACCCTTGTATCCAGCCTATGACGACTTTGGAGTCACCATATATGTCCAAAACTATAATACCAAAATCCAAGGATAAGTGAAGTAGTAAGCTAGTCATAAGTAGTCATGCTCTATTGTTTGCGACCTATCATATGCCCAATTTGAAAGACAGTTCATCTCTGTCAGGTAATAGGATCCAATCCCATGCACCACTAGGGCCTAGGTTATCTTGAGAGGTTTCATAAAATTTTCCCCTTGAATGAGAGGGGCAATAATCTTAGCCTATGGGGAACAAATAAGAAAACTATGATTTCAAAGACATTGGATTCTTATTGAAAGCAGATGGATTTGCCTTGATTTTTTAGAAGTCCATGCTGCTAGCTGGCATTTGTAAAATGTAATCATGTTGTAATCCCAGTGGGTTTGTTCAATCAGTTGAACCGACCTGTTTCAAGGTGGATATTGCTGAGAGGTCATATGTTTAACTCTGGTAGAGTCTCTCTATGTTATACTCCAGTGGTATCTACCATGGTTTCCATTCACAGAATGTGAGGAATTGCCTAGAGGGTTTCCCCGAGGACTTTTTCCATGATAAAAAATGTAATCACGTTGACTCATTTCAGTTTGCACCGTTTACTGCTCATGGATGATCCAGATTGTTGATCAGAAGAAGAAAGTTTGATAAGTATATCCAGCCAAAGCTGGGGCAAGATGAGATTTACTTCATTTCTTTTAATCAAATCATGGCATAGAAAAACATACATTACTATGGTCGGATGTTAGGTTGAAGTTATTCTCTACCTCTCTGAGGATTTTCATTTTAATAGTTTTTAACAAGGATCAATCTCAGCTCAGATGTGGGCTCTCCCTGAAAAGCAATCTGCATATTCCAGTATGTCTGCATTGTTATGACTTTACTTCAGTCATTAACCCTGCCTTCAAAATCTCCTCCTTACAGTTATTGTAATGACTTCTGGAATGGGGGCACAACTCTAGCAGTTTCTTATGAGTTATTGCTACTTTGTCTGCAGTTTGATCTAGGAAATTCTGCTACACTTGAAAAGCCAAGTCAACAAGAAGGTTTCCTGTTAATAAGTTAGAAATTCTCAACAACCTGATGAAAAATTAATCGTGATTTCTGATCTGTAATTGCACTATATACCTCATGGAAGGACTTGTGAAAGGGATTGGAATACAGATCTTCGACACCTTGTAAGTGTTGTTTTCTTTTAATAAAGATTTCTGGACTCATAATTCATTGGTCTTAGTCTCAAGGGATGTTGCAAATTGTTTCCTTTTGCTCAACCTGGAGCCCTAATTGATTTCAGGACCATGGAATCTGACAAGAGGTGGTATCCTTTTCTCTTCATTGAGTTCAAACTACTCTGTATGTGGATAATTGGGTTTTACTTTTCTAAAAATGCAACTGACTATGTTGGCAGTTCACTTATAACCAATCTACCAAGGTAAAGTTATTTACTGGGAGAAACTTGTCTAGTTGGCTCTTCAGAAAGACCCAAACATTATTCAACTCCTATGCCAAAATATGTTGCTCACACCAGAATTTTTGTTGATTGATGGTACAGTAAAACATGCAAAACTCAATGCAGGTGCGATTATAAAAATGTCATATACAGTTATGCAATCACTATTTGAAATTGCACATGGTCACATGACCATAGCAGCACAACAAGCTCACAAGACACAAGATATTATGTGGTAAAAGCGCCGAAAGTGAAACATCCACAGAGCAAAGGGTAAGCTCAATTATTTTTCAACTCAATCAACTATGTACAATGAGGACCCAAGACCTTTTTATAGTGCAGATGTTTGCATTCTAACTGCTTTCTTTACAGTTCACTAAGCCACAAATCAACTAGCTATACCTAAAATAAATGAATGTTCCAAGTCAAGCTTACTTCAACTTGGGATCTATCAATGCATGTTAATATCAAGATAAGTTAAATGGAATAAGTCAAACTTATCTTGATAATTCCGATGCCTTATTTTTTATAATTGCAAAGCTATTTATTGTGCATATTTTAGTATTATATGTGCACAAATAATTCAATAATGTGCACACATAATTATGAACCAACAATCACTGGGCAGAGTGGATGATGTTGTTGCTCAAATGTGGGTATTTCAAAACTCAGAAGAGGCACATGGTGGTGTGTGCTTCATACTATCAGTTAATCGCAGGCCAGTTGTATAAGATGGGATTGGATAACATTCTTCGACAATGCATCCTTGATCATGAGTGACCAAAGACCTTGTGGGAATGCCACAACGAATTTGCGAGAGGACCTGTCGGAGGTAAATCGATTACCCATAATATACTACAAGTAGTATTATGGTGGCCAATTGTCTTCAATGATGGCAATGATTATTCCAGGGATTGTGATGTTTTTTAAAGAGTCGGTAAGTCGTTGCACATAGATGAGTTTCCCTTGCATATTGTTCTATCTCTTCAAAAAATTAAGAAATGGGTAGTTGATTTCATAGGACCAATCAATCCACCAGCCAAGTACTCAAAGGAAAGTTATATCATCATTGCTATTGATTATCTATCCGATATTTCTTTACATATACCATGGCCAGGTTTATTTTTGAGAACATCATCACTCGGTTTGGATTCCATCAAAGTTTGACTAGTGATTAGGGTGAACATTTCAATAGCATTATTGTAGCCACTCTCACCTGTAAGTTCCTAATTCAACATAACAATATCAACTCATATCATTCACAAGAAAATGGCATAGTTGAAGCCTTTAACAAGATTCTTGAGAGAGGGTTAACCAAGGTATGTTGTGCAAATAGGGACGACTGGGATGAAATGGTTTCAACATTCTTGTGTGCTTATATGACTACCACAAAGAAATTACATAAGTATACTCTGTTTCAACTGATTTATGGCAGAGAGGAAATCGTCCTCGCCGATTTTATCACTTTGAGATTATACATTATGCAAGTAACTCATATGAAAAATGAAGAATCAGCTATGGAACATGTTGCAGAGTTGTTGGAACTCGACGAAGCTTGATTTTTGGCACATTTTCATCATATTGTATATTAAGACAAAGTATTTTGAGCAAGGAGGTCAAGTTTTTGTGTACGACAATAAGTATCAAAAGCATCCAGGGAAATTACAAATTCATTGGCTTGGACCATTCTTAGTTGCATAAATTAGGGAATCTTGAGCTGTCAAAATAGCACAACTAAATGGTATTCTTCATCCAGGATGGGTGAATGGTGCAATCCTGAAGTCCTACATTTCTACTCAATAAGAGAAGTTTCATAGAACTCCTGTCACCATGAGTGAATATATTAGGTAGGATTTTCAATTGTTTTAATGTTTCCCCTTTTCATCAATAAAATAGTGATGTGTCCAATTGTCACTTGTCCTAGAGTCTAGTTGTCATTGTTAATTTATCTAGCGTGAGTCACACCTTTGTGGTCAGGGTGGTCTACCTCAAATATTTTGGTATTTAGTAGTTTCTAAATTCGAAATTTGTGCAATGTCATTGTCACTTTGTTCGTTAAATTTCATTGGTACCTTTTTGGTCATCATCCCGTCATTTTCATTCTGAGTCATTTAAGTCTCAACCACTGTCAGTACATAATTCATCAATCTACGGGTCGAATTTATGGGTGATCTCCATGAAAAAGTTGAGAAAACTCAGCTACTAGACATCGACTTAATGGATGCCTCACAATACCTATAGATGGATATTCATACAATATTGGATTGCTCGGTCCTGCCAACCAGTGAATTTCATTGGCAGTCGAAACCACCCTACCTACCGCTCCCCGACACTACTTTGATGAACTTGCACAACCTGCCTGTGTTTGGAAATACTGGAGAAGTCACATGGTGCAAAAAATTCCTCATTAGCTGAGTTCACAATGGTACCTTATGGTTGGATAAGTCCTACCCCATCCATTTGGATGAATTTCAAAAGATAATTGTTTTATCCATGGAATGGAAATACGTGACGCAAGGATTCTAAGGTTCAAGGAATCACAATCACAAGAAGGTAGAAATCATCCTCTACGAAAAGTATGGAACGAGGATAGGGGGTCGTGGAGCACTAATTGAGATAGTAAATCATGAGTATGTTTTCTATTCCTTATATTTAATTGTGGGTAAGGTCATGAAGAACTAATCCCGGGGCGAGTGCACAATCCATGCTATCTCGGTGGTTGAGTTCTACGGGGAAGGAGAAACACTATGTTGTTGTAAGTACCTTCTCATGGAAATGTTGCAAGCATGCACCAATGTGCATGAGCGGGCCACTTACTTCATCTACGGTTAGTTTTTGGTTTCCTCTGTGATGTGGAAATGGAAAGCACTAGCAAGGTGCACACTATAATATACCCCCGACACCCGGATTACCAAGATCTTTGACCCCTAACATGTCTACACTTCTAGCACCCATGATGTAGAACACCAAGCTGCCTTTTTTCAGTGGAACAACAAACTCATCACAAATAGACAAAGAACAATGATTTCGTAGTCACTGCTAAACCAACATACCCACAACATCTAGTTTGGCATGAACTGGGACAGTACATTTGTGTGGCCTCTAGGTGTTTCTCCGACACTATTTTACATAAACCCCTTTCCATTTTATATGGAGGAGGAAATTTTGGACAAGGAAGTCACTGCATGGCTAAGAGTCACAAGAGAAAAGAAGAAATTAGGTGTCTCATACATTATTCCTTCCATTTTGGACCGGCCAGCTCCTGCATAGAAAAATTGTGTAAGCCCAAGCACGAACCCATCAAAGAGAGAGAGGAAACCACCATGCTCAAAGGAATAAAAGTATGAAGGCGAAGTGTTAAGGTCCTAACCCGCACATAGGTAGATCAATGTATTCGGATGTAATAAAGGTCAATATTAATAAGACCTTTCAATAAAATAGAATAAGGCGGATGTAAGAAGACCTAATAGAAGCTTCTGCTTCTAGAAGGATCTTCCTATAGATGCTTTTTTTTAGTATAAATAGGAGTCGAGGGTATGAGAACCCTAGCTTGGATATTATTGTAACAGAGCGTTGCTCGATTGGAGGTTGCCCCCTCGAAGAGGCCTGTGAACATTGCTATCTGAATCAAGTGCTATTTCT
>ML781566.1:672966-747493 GCA_009831015.1 Picea engelmannii
AATAAATCCCCCCCTCCCACCCTCTATTTATTAGATATATTATATCTAATAAATCCCCCCCCTCCCACCCTCTATAGAGGGTGGGAGGGGGGGGATTTATTAGATATATTTATTAGATATAATATATCTAATAAATCCCCCCCCTCCCCCCTCCCACCCTCTATAGAGGGTGGGAGCGGGGGGATTTATTAGATACATTATATCTAATAAATCCCCCCCTCCCACCCTCTATAGAGGGTGGGAGCGGGGGGATTTATTAGATAATGTAAAATGGTAGATTAGTGATCTTAAATTAAATTAAATTATTATGAGTGTAAATAGATTCTATAACCTAAAATGGTAGGTTAGTCCTCTTAAATTATATGTTGGTTATTCTTGTTATAATTATGGAAATACTATTGGAGTTTTAGTTATTATAATTAAAAAAATGGAGGAATTGAATAGTAGTATTACCACGAGAGTTGAGTGATAATATATTATGAAATAATAACCTAAAGTCATTAAGAAAGATCGATATAAAATTACTCTACTCATAAGATATATTATTATTAAACTTAAATGTAATACGCCCATGCCATAACAATATATGTGACCTTAGATGTGTAAAATATCATAAAAATGGAATTGAGATATACATGATCTCCGAGAAACAACTAGATGAGATCTATATACATATCAAGTTGAGTTTTGTGTTTTAAAAAACTATGGTCACTTTTGGATGGACATTGTTGACGTAGGGGTACAACATGCTTACCCTAATTTAGTGTAACAATGTATATGTGAATTATGAGGCAAAATGTGTGTGAGGTAATTAATTTATCGAGAGATGTGTTAATTTTGTTTAGGTATTGTTTAGTTATTTTATTAAATGGAAATGTGTACGAAATCATTATTTTTTGTTGTACATGCTTACTCTAATTTAGTGTAATAATGAATATGTGAATTATGAGTGAATTATGAGGCAAGATGTATGTGAGGTAATTAATTTATGGAGAGGTTTGTTAATTTTTTAGGCATTGTCTAGCTATTTTACTAAATGTTTTTTTTCGTCGGAATCCGACGACATAAATCTGCACGAAACCATTATTTTTTGTTGTTTAAAATCCAGTTTTGAATGCAAAAATGGAATAAGCACGCTGGAAAATCCCGGGGCATTGGATTATACATAAATAATCACTCAAATCTGTAAATCTAACAATTTTATGCAGAAAAATGTCTCCCTAAAAAATCACCAAAAAACCTTCATTTCATAGAACGTTTAACCTACATCATTTTTTAATATATATAATGAACCTTTGTAATTGATAAAAACACTATAGAGATTTATTTTGCTATAATTAATGATCACATATGTTTATGATGATTTATCTTATCCTTTTCTTTCTAATACAAATATAAGTTTTGAAACTTAGATCTTATAAGTTTTCATAAAAATGATCTTACTTGGTTTTAGAATAAATCAAATTTTACGTTTCACATAATTAGTAATCAAACTAAGCATTTGAAACTTAGATCATATAAGTTTTCATAAAAATGTTATTACTTGGTTTTAGAATAAATCAAATTATTGACGTTTCACATAATCATTAATCAAACTAAGCATTTGAATTTTACTTGGTTTTAGAATAAATCAAATTTTACGTTTCGCATAATTAGTAATCAAACTAAACATTTAAAACTTAGATCATATAAGTTTTCATAAAAATGTTCTTACTTGGTTTTAGAATAAATCAAATTATTGACGTTTCACATAATTAGTCATCAAACTAAGCATTTGAATTTTTGAACCAGAGAAATTCAGAAACCTCATACATCAATCATTTTCATTTTCAAAATTGAACTTTGAAATATCATATATATATATATATATATATATATATATATATATATATATATATATATATATATATATATATATATATATATCAACAACTTCTTAATTCTATAACTCTCATTTACAAATTTGGAAAATTTGCTTTTTAAAAATCACATTATTAAAATTATAATTAAATCGAGTTGGAAAAACAAAAACGTTTTCCTTTTATGACTAGCATTTACAATTTATAAAACTAGCATTTACAATTTATAAAAGTACTTTTAAAAAATAATGAAAAATAAAAATAGGCATAAAATTATGCAATATGTACATGTAAATTTTAAAGACAAAATCAACAAGTTAATATTCTGTTATATAATTTGCAACCTAGAGATAATTGTTTTGAATGAACTCTGAAATATCTAAAACTCACATTTATAAATTTTCATAAGTAGAAATACACATTGCTAAGTAATTATGTAACGAAAATAAACACAATGAACAACATTCAATCACCCATGAATAACTCATAAATTTAGGCAAATGCTAGGGAAAACCCCAATGAGGGAGAGAGATTATATTATTCACCTTCAGGAAAGTACATAATAACAACAATAACACTTTTCTAGCCAAGAGAAAAACCACTTACAACACAAAATTTGTCCCACCACAATTTGTCTTCAAATTCGTCCCACATTCCGTACAACTGTACAGTTTTGTTGAACTTGGCACCTCGATATTTGTGCCCAAAAATAGGCTACTGTACCCTCCTTTTGTATGGCCGACCTCCTTCAGAGAACTCATGAAAATTGCCTCGAAAAACATGCAACAAGTTGCCTCGATTTCCATTCCCAAGTTTGATGTTGTACGACCTATACAGAGTCATACAGTATGGTCTGTCCCAACAAAACACAACAACACAAAAAACATAAATGTGTTCCTTGGGATTTGTGCCCTATCTCTCTTGGGAAAATTGCCCTTGTTGCTACCCTCTTTCCTCTCTCTAGCTTACTCATAAAATCTCTCAATCTCCTTCGCTCAATGTGTCTTGCACACTACTCAATGCATTCTTTTATAAATCTGAAAATGACTTTTTCCCTCCAAGCTCTCTTTTCACCTTCCCAAACTCTAAATCCAAAGGCCAAGATCTAATCTTTCCTTTACAAGATCAAGGGCCATGATTCATTCCCTCCAAAATAAATCACTTAAAATGTTAAAGTACATTTCACTTTATTACATAAGTGCACTTTATGAAATAAAGTCACTTTAATATTAGAAGGTACACTTTATTAAAAAGTTACTTTAATAAAAAAAACCACTTTGCAACTTTATAAAAACTCATTACAAAGTTAAGTGCCTAGTACTATCAGCATAAGGTAACATCCACATACAAGACAAAACATGCAAAGTACCTCCTTAGCTAAAAATCTAACACTCGCGTGAGGGATGTATTTGTTGCCATCTCCATCATCTGGTCCCATCACACTGTGCTTAGTAGGAGCTCCCTCTGAACCTAGAGCCATCGTCAACACTTGCATAGAACTCAAACTAGAAGATCTTCTCCTGATAACTACCCGAAACCTTGAGCTCCTTGGAGAATCCACTCCACCTTGAGCATTGGTTCGACCACACCAATTGAGCCTCATGTTGGTGCTCATAAGAGACTTGTTCTCTTCTCTCGGAATGCAAGACTGAATCCTTGGTACCACCACAGTCTCAGGAGCCTCCTCATGCTCCTCATATGATGATGAATCATACATTGAAGGTTGTCCTCGCAACATATACAACCTTTCCACCCGATCACCGATCAACTATAGTTCCATCGGGTCCACTCCCTCCCTCTAGATAAAGACATGTTCACTCTTGAACAATGTACAATATCCTACATCCTCCAAGGTTGAGACTGAGAGAAATTTAACTCTCAACCCTAGAACAAAGAGAACTCCATCAAGCTCCAGGAATCCTCCATACTTGATTCAGAATCTAACCTTTCCAACTCCACGTACAGCTTGCGCCATACCACCTTCATTTATCACTTGTCGGTCAGGACCTGTCTCTGTGATCATTAGGAATACTTGCCATATTCTTGTCATGTGGAAAGAGCCTCCACTATCCACAATTTATATGATATCAACTCCAAATCCTCCGCTACCGACACTAGAAACTAGGGTAACCAAAGAAAATTCCTTGTCATACTCGGAAGAAAATTCCTTCATAGTTGTTGTAGCAGTTGTCTCAGCCCCCTCCAGTTCCTTCTTCTTCTTCTTCTTCCTCTGAGGAAAATGAAAATCAAGGTCCTCCAACTTGTTACAACAATAACACCTTACTTTACTCAAGTCCCTCCCAAAACTTCCTTTCTTCTTGCTCTTTGCAGTAAGCACAACATTCTCATCGGCTCCATATGTCTTCTGTGCACTGCTTTGAGATCCTTCCCGGATCTCCTCCTGAGTGAAATCATCTCACAGTTTTCTCCAATATGGAAGATGCTCATGAACCACTACACACTTCACAAAGACTTCTCAATCATTGGTAAAGCCTTTCAAGGCTACCCTCACCAACTCTGAATCCAATACAACTTCTCCAATTGTTGTCAGCGCATCTTTCAGTTGAGCTACCCGGGTAAGATAAGAAGAAACACTCTCCTCCTTACCCATCTTGGTATCATGCAACTTAGCCTTCAAGGACATCTTCTGGTTTTCATTCTTCGCCTCAAATAAGTTCTTATGTGTATCCCACATATCTTTGGTTGTCTTCTTCTCAGCCAAGTGTGGGATAAGGTGATCCTTCACCCCATCCAGAATAATCCTCTGAGCTTTGGCCTCCTTGACCTCATGGAAATCCAAAGCAACAGTATCTGATGTGAGAACCATAGAAATAGAACTGACATAGTTCCAAATCTTGTTCTCCTTGAGAACAATTGACATCAAGACCTTCCACTGCAAATAGTTGGAAATGTCATCCAACTGATCCTCAAATATAATGCATGCAGCCATATTCCCTGTCACAACTCAAGGAAAACAATCACAATTTCCCCCCCTTCAAACTTGCCCAAAAATCTCACTGCTCATTGTCACTCAGAGCCCAAGCTCTGATACCATGTAAATTTTAATGACAAAATCAAAAAGCTAATATTTTGTCATACACTTAGCAACCTAGAGATAAATGTCGTGCATGAACTCTGAAATGTCTAAAACCCACATTTAGAAATTTCCACAAGCAGAAATACACATTGCTAACTACTTATGTAGTGGAAATAAACACAAGACCCATGAATAACTCAGAAATTTAGGCAAATGTTAGGGAAAACTCCAATGTGGGGAAACTTAATGAGAGATAGAGAGATTCTATTATCCAGTTTCAGGAAAGTACATAACAACAACAATAACACTTTTCCAGTGAAGAGAAAAACCACTTACATCACAAAATTTGTCCCACCACAATCTGTCTTGAAATCCGTGCCACAGTCCGTACAACTGTATAGATTTGCTGAACTTGGCACCTCTAAATTTGTGCCCGAAAACACGTTGATGTACCCTCTTCCTATATGACCGACCTCCTTCAGAAAACTAAAAAAATCTACCTCGAAAAATGTGCAACAAGCTACCTCGATTTTCATGCCCAAGTTTGTTGTTGTATGGCCTGTACGGATCCTTACAGTACAACGTGTCCCAACAAAACATAGCAACACACAAAATAGAAATGTCTTCCTTGGGATTTGCGTCCTAGCTCTCTTGGAAAACATACCCTTCTTGCTGCCCTCTTTCTTCTTTGTAGCTTACTTAAAAAATATCTCAATCTCCTTCGTTCAATGTGTCTTGCACACTACCCAATGCATTCTTTTATAAATTTGAAAATGACATTTGGTAACCTCTGGATTTGAAATTGTGACCTCTTATGAGAAAACACATGTTCTTACCCTACCCCTTTTGAATTTGAACTTGTGATCTTTTATGACGAAACACATGTTCTTCACCAATAAACCCACTCAAATATGACCTCTTATGATGAAACACATGTTCTTAATCGTTAAACTCACTGAGACCCACTCATGTTCTATACCATAATCCAAATCTGATTTAAATATCGATTTAATACTTGTTACAAGCTTATATGCCAATTCTCTTTTGAAATTCGACTTAATAAGCTTATTCTTGAGCAACAAGCTTCCATACCATATGTTCATTTGAAACTTGACTTAATTTGTTCATAATGAGTCAAACGAATGGCAGACGGCAGCGTGGTTGCGTCTCGTCCCATCGGGTCACTACCTCTCGGTTGCGTTCGTTTTCCCTTCACGTGAGGAGTTTTGAATATGGGAACAACCCTCGGACTTTCGTTCGTGGTTTTCAGTCGTTTGTTGACTCTGAGATTGTGAAGGAAGCTGCACGAGGAGGAACGCGGCGACAGAGGGGCTAACTTCAGATCATCGGATCTGAAGTTGTGCCGGATGGTGTATAGGCCGGCGGATCTGAAAGCATTCAGTTTGCTCGCCGTGAAAGAGTTTTTTCGTTCCAATTCACTGCTTATAACTACAACCGCATTCCTCCGCATGTTTCCACGTCCAGACCTTCCGAGTTATTTCGTTCCTATTCATTGCTTATAACTACGCCCGTATTCCTCCGCATCTTTCCTCGTCCAAGCCTTCCGAGTTCTTTTGTTCCTATTCACTGCTTATAACTACGCCAGTATTGCTCCACATCTTTCCTCGTCCAAACCGTCTAACTCTGAGAGTTCTCTCTCTCCCGTGCTAAAATTATCTTCTCCTGCGAATCTATCGGTCAGATATCATACCGTTTGTCTGCAAACACTGAGTTTCCATCTGATTTCTATAGTATATCATATTGTTTATCTGCTAATACTGATCAGATTTAAGATGAAGAGAACTCTAATGGCGGCGCTGGTTATGATCTCTCTCCTGCTCGTTTCAGGCCGTTGCTGCAGCGCCAGGTTGCTGGAGAGCGACCTGTTTATTGCCCAAGGCAATCCCTCGGCCTTTGATCCCAATCTCAATTCCGTGTCCGAAGGTCAGGTGGAGAAGGATGCGGTGCAGTGTGATCAAGAGAATCGCCCCTGGATCATCTCTTCGGCCCCCTGCTCGAAGAATTCTGTGAACGAGATCAGCAAGTTATCGTTCAGGCTTAGTCCGACGATTCAAAATTTAAAGAAGGCCGGCGAATCGCCTGTATCGAGCGAAGACGAGGGCGTATTAAATTTCATGCCGAAAGGCAGACCCAGTCTTAATGTAAATTCGATGGAGATGACCGAACAGCGGCTCTCCAAATCCAGGCATAGCCGCGGGGTTGGTCACATGCAGATGACCCGTCATAAATCTCAAACAAGAAACGTCGACATCCATGACAGCACTGGAGCTGATAAAAGAAAAAAACGGAAGCTAGGTTCTCAGCCAAGCCCAGGACACGGCCATTGATACGGCTTCAGCTCTTTACAGAACATTTGGGAGCCGTTAACAGCAAGGTTTTGGGAAATTACAGAAATACGGTTATCTGTTTGCGTATCGTGAATTCAGCGAATTTGTTGAATACCAAGTATACAACAATATTTTCCATTCATATATGTAAAATTCCCCGATATATGATGATATATGTAAAATTCCATATGATATATGTAAAATTCGGCAATGGTCTCACCAACCGCTTTTTGCTCAGTTGTACGCCATTTTCTATTGATATATGTAAAATTCCCCGACCAAACGGCCATTTAGAAAGGCGGTTGAATCTTCATGGAGCTTCGTACCAATTGAAAGTACCAATTGAAAGATCCATCGAACTTATACTTCAGTTTGAATATGTATGCGTGTTCAGTTTTCATTTTTTTTTTAAATAATCACGATCGCAAATGTCTTCAATTTATCGTTAAAGTATAATTTATATAAAGGAGAAAATCATAAATATATTTTCATTTCATTTGAAAAAACATGAAATTAATATAAATAATTTTACAGCGAACGATTTTTTAAGCACTCTACGCAAGCGTCGTAACGTCTGAATACTCCCTACAGCCACAGATGACGTTGGAAGAAAATATTAATCGAGGATGATATTTTATTAAATTAAAAATCTCAAAGATATCTCTAAAGCAAATTGTTAAATAAACGTATGGAAGTAATGAAAAGCATTCAAGAATATTCTACATGTATCACTTCCTTCTGTTATTATGATTTCTTCTTTTGAAGAGCATGAGGCGTTAAGCAGAGCAGCACATTTGCTTTGAACCATTTTCCAGGCCAACAACTTTGCTTGCGCTTGGAATCCTTCTCTTGACTGAGAATTTTCCATTCCATACTGGTGATTTGCTCGCTCTTGGAATCGTTCTCTTGACTGAGAATTTTCCATTTCATATTGGTGATGTGCTCGCTTTGAGGTGATTTCGCAAGTTCCAATGGGCCATCTTTATCTATATTGGAGATTCCGTGCATCTAATATGAATAAGCAAAGTCAATGAAAGTGAGCATTTGACTTTGCTCCACGTGCATTGGATGGACGTCCCAAGTTTTAATGGGTAATCCTTATCTAGATTGTAGTTTTGTGTATTCAATGGGGATGAAGAAAATTCAATAAAGTCATCTTTCAATAAATTTAATAAAATTCAATAATTCTTTTAGTTGGAAATTGTCATCTTTGTGGCATAAAGTAGAGTGATGATTACTACTCTGGTGCATAAATCAAGTTAGCTTAGCTGTATGAGGATTTGTTACAAATTGAGCACTAAAAATATATATAGGCCTAATTATGAAATGGGTTATTTTTATCAACCAAGGCAAGTACCATACTCAACAGTGGTGTCCCAAGGGCCCAAAATAAGAATAGCCAGGCACAAATGAGCCTTAGTACCCATGGTTAGGCAAGTACATTCCCAGCCTCATTAATCCACATGTCTTTTGTGTGATTACTTTAAAGTTGTATGCACTATCATCATATGGGTTTCACTTTGTTGATCAATATATTATCACGTTCATTCATAAAGGAGGTTTTAAAATTGTGAAAAATAGGGTCAATATATCGTAGGCATTGGGGGTAGTGATGTAGGGTATGAGGGAGTTATAGGTATTGGGGGGTATAAAAAGGGGAATCTGGTAAAAATAAGGGATATCTAGTAAAAACGAGGGTGTTTTTTTATTGAAAATATGTATTGGGAGGGGGGTTCAACAAAAAGATTTTGAGAGGTTTTTTTGCTAGTTATATATTAGAAGTATACTATTCTAAATTGGATTTTGCTAAGTTATAAAAAGGGGAATCTGGTAAGGAATATCTAGCAAAAACAAGGGTTTTTTTTATTGAAAATATGTATTGGGAGGGGGGTTCAACAAAAGGATTTTGAGAGGTTTTTTGCTAAGTTATATATTAGAAGTGTACTCTTCTAAGTTGGATTTTACTAAGTTATATATTAGAAGTATGATCCTTTACTTGGAAATTGTCATCTTTGGAGGCATAAAGTAGAGTGATGATTACTACTCTGGTGCATGAAATCAAGTTAGCTTAGGTGTATGAGGACTTGTTACAAATTGAACACTAAAAAATATATAGGCCTAATTATGAAATGGGTTATTTTTATCAACCAACATATCTTTTGTGTGATTACTTTAAAGTTGTATGCACTATCATCATATGGGTTTCACTTTGTTGACCAATATATTATCACGTTCATTCATAAAGAGGGTTTTAAAATTGTGAAAAATAGGGTCAATATATCATAGGCATTGGGGGTAGTGATGTAGGGTATGAGGGGGTTATAGGTATTGGGGGGTATAAAAAGGGGAATCTGTTAAAAATAAGGGATATCTAGTAAAAACAAGGGTTTTTTTTTATTGAAAATATGTATTGGGAGGGGGGTTCAACAAAAGGATTTTGAGAGGTTTTTTTGCTAAGTTATATATTAGAAGTATACTCTTCTAAGTTTGATTTTGCTAAGTTATAAAAAGGGGAATCTGGTAAAAATAAGGGATATCTAGCGAAACCAAGGTTTTTTTTTTTTGAAAATATGTATTGGGAGGGGGGTTCAACAAAAGGATTTTGAGAGGTTTTTTTGCTAAGTTATATATTATAAGTGTACTCTTATAAGTTGGATTTTGCTAAGTTATATATTAGAAGTATGATCCTTTAATTGGAAATTGTCATCTTCGGGGCATAAAGTAGAGTGATGATTACTACTCTAGTGCATGAAATCAAGTTAGCTTAGGTGTATGAGGACTTGTTACAAATTGAACACTAAAAAATATATAGGCCTAATTATGAAATGGGTTATTTTTATCAACCAACATGTCTTTTGTGTGATTACTTTAAAGTTGTATGCACTATCATCATATGGGTTTCACTTTGTTGACCAATATATTATCACGTTCATTCATAAATGGGGTTTTAAAATTGTGAAAAATAGGGTCAATATATCGTAGGCATTGGGGGTAGTGATGTAGGGTATGAGGGGGTTATAGGTATTGTGGGGTATAAAAAGGGGAATCTGGTAAAAATAAGGGATATCTAGTAAAAACAAGGGTTTTTATTTATTGAAAATATGTATTGGAAGGGGGGTTCAACAAAAGGATTTTGAGAGGTTTTTTTCAATATCTAGTGAAATTAGGGGTATTTTTTAATATCCCATGAATGCAAGTGCTATGTCACAGGTTCACTAAGTAGAGACCCTGTGACTATCATTAAGTAGCATACCAATAAGATTCTATGGAATATTGACTAAGGATGTCGACACTCTTGCTAGCATAACAATTGAGTTAAAATAAACACACAATTAGTGTGTTTCAACTATCACAACTAATTTGGGATTGGGAAAAAGGTGATCATATGAAATGAGGTGGGGTTTGGTCCCTATTGTAATTCTCGTTTCAAAGATGGTGACAATGGATTCTCATATAATCCTCAAAATGATCACATGGAATATGTTATAGTAGTGATGAAATATTCTCCATCCTTCATTCAACTTCAATATTATATATTCCAATTGTTATAAAAAATCAGATTTTCTGGAAAAGGCCTAGAATCCTTGTTAATGATTGTCCTTAAATGTAGTCATTTTTCCATTCCTAGTATTCATAAAGTTTTCTATTTTGCTAGGTTTCAACTTTAATTGCTAATCTCCATAAAAATAGACTATGAAAAGAGAAGTATTAGAGGGATTATTAATATTTGAGTACTCTATGCATACTTATCCCTCAACATTGCACGCCATGTGTTATATAAAGAAGAGTACACATCATTGTTTGATCCCTTTGGAAAAGGCCTCAAAGCATTGTTAATGATTGCTTTAAGGCCTCAAATAATTGTTAATGATTGCTTTAAGATCTAGTCATTTTCCATTACATGTATTCATAAATCGTTTTTTATTGTTAAGTTTGAATCTTAAATATTGAGCTTTAAATTCCAATTTCAATAAATTTTAAATAATAAGACAAAATATAGACTAAGAAACTATGAATTTTGATTTTCAAAGTGTCAATATTAGTCTTTCTAAAGTGCAGGATTAGATTCTGAAAGTAACAGTATTGGTTTTAAAAGCTATAAATTTTGAATAATTTCAAACCCTAAAAGTGTGCATTTTGATTCAAAAAGTGTCAATTTTGATTACAAATTTGTGAATTCGATTCCAAAACTACAAATTTCATCTTCAAAAGTATCAATTCAATTTCATATCCAAAAGTGTCAATTTTATTACTTCATCCCACACGTATTCACATATAAATGGTTGATTAATTCTACATATTTGTTACACATTATACACCATGTTAGTTCATGGTAGTTTCCTTTTTTACCATTATCCATGTAAGAATTTATTAAAAATTCTAAATTTTGAGAGAATGTCCTAAATTATATATTCTTCTCCACCACCATTTGCTATTCCCTACTTCATCCTCTTAAAACTTTTGTTTCATATCCTAATTTAAATATGTAAACCCTTGAGTTTTTGTTCATTGACTAAGAAAGTGTGAGTTTTTATTCTAAAAGTGTGAATGTACTAAATTTTTTATTTTTTTATATAAATGCATAATATGAGTATGGAAGACATTGATAAATATATCAATATTGAAGAGATGAAACAAAATAATTTAAAGCAAGTGATGATCACAATGATTTTATGGCCCAATGTTACATTTTTTTAGAGAAATTTTTAAGGTAATGTATAAAAGGATTCCATATAAAGAAAAGACGAAGTTTATGAGCTATTATTTTTTAACAAATTCCTCACCATAGTTACAAACACTATAACTTGATTATTGTGGAAAGTTTATTCACAAAACCTGCATCACAAGCTAGGAGAAAAAAGAGTAATTGATTTTCAATAGTTTTAACTAAAACAATGGTTATTAATTGAAATCGTTGAACCTACTATATAAAAATCAAATCAAGATATGAAATAAATGAAATATTTCAAAGATATAGGCTATATGGATATGATATAATATTTGGGGGTACAAACATTATGTGGCCATATCTTGGAGAAAAAATGAAAATGATCTAGATTAGATAATTATATTATTTTTCATCTATCTTGACGCTTTTAGAGTCGAAAAAATTGGAGGAATCATCTTGGAGGGCGATTTTAGTGCCATGTCCCAGTTTGGAAAATTGGGGTTCGGAACCTTCCAGAGAAATTTTCAAGCATTAAATGATATTTTGTGGGGTTTCAGTGTTCAAATCTTTCCCCTCACCCATAATAAAGTTCTACACTTCGATCCCTTTTCAATGGTGTAAACCATGCCTCTATCAGAGCTTCTATACAAAACTTATGCCTTTCCCAAGTTGACCTACCTTGTTGACCACCACGGTATGAGTGGATGCCACATCAACCCTCTCCTTAAACTGAAACATATGGGGCTAGCAATGTGTGGAATTTTGAGAATCTTCTCAAAGGTCCAAAGCTCATCACTAATTTATGGTTGAGTAATTCAAAACCCTACCCCTAGATGGCTATCGGGATATGTTATGTTATTACATTCAAATGGGTAGTGACAAGTAATGATTGTTTGCAAACCTTAAGGAAAACTATGTTCGGTTATTCCTGACAAGTATGTAAACCTTTATACATCCATGTTGCTATTGGTTTGACCTAGAAACCCTTATTTCCAACCCCTTTTAGATCACCAACCTAGCTTGCCAATAATTTATCTTTATATTCTCTTAGGGCTTGTGGTGAATCTGGAATCAATACCAACCCATATAGAAGGAGCAAGGATGTATAAACCTAGGATCTCTCTTGATAGGGAAACATCGCAAAAGAAAAGTGTATAGGTGTAACCATATTAACTGTTGAATAAATATAGAAACTCTTTCCTTTGAAATATGTTGTATTTGTAACATTGTGTTTGCAATATTTTCATATATATTTCGTAGAATACTAATTGTTGATATCTTATTATTATTTTTCATTAGACTAATATGTAGCTATTAGTGTAACTATCTCTTTGTAAAGGATTTTACCTTTAAGGTTCTTGGAGGTTGTAGAGAAGTTGTTGGAAAAGAACAAAGAGACCACGACAATCAGGAACAACATCAATTGTATGACTCTTGGTGAGTCAATCTTTCTTTTTCTTTTGATTGTTATTTATTTCTTTGGAATTCAATTATTGTATATTTGTTGCATGTTCTTTTGGGGAATTTGTTTCTATATGGTCATTGGTGCACTACAGTATATCCCACTATTGTAGGGGAGTTTTCCCCAAAATCAGAACTGACAACCATATTGGGGACTTAATCTCATTTCTGGGTTAGTGTAGGGTGCTTGCATGGGATTTTTTTTTCTTGATTGCTTCTTTATTTTTTTGTTGATTTCAGTGTATTAGGAACCTAGGCCATTATTTTTAGTCCCTCGGTCCAGTCTTTTTATTTCCTTTTCCTGAAATTCTGGATATTATACGTGTTGTTCTTTCATAACATACATGTACATACACAGGTTGTAAGAGGTTATGTTGTGTGCACAAGCACCCTTCCTTGGAAACAAGCATGTACAGTCTTATAAAGAGGTTTTTTTTCCTTTTTGGTTGGTCAAGGTCTTGTCTTGGTCTTTGAGGGTCCTCCTGGGATTTCTTGTTTTCTATCTATGTCCTTAGCAGTCTCATAAGTCAGTCTTGGTTTATAAAACTAAAAGAAAAACAAGGTTTTTTTATGCTTCTGTCATTTGAGTCATTATTGGATTTTCTCTTTGTTTTCCATTATTTTTTGGCTTTCTTTCCATCTCTCTCCTTCATTTTGTGTTTTGGAATTTAGACCTAATTTTTCCAAGTTTCTCTAATTGTATACGCTCTTTCCTTTGACAACAAGCACATAACTACACTACATTTATATAAGAGTTAAGAATGTACATACACGGTTAAAAAAACTTAAGTGTTGGAACATATGCATTCCCTATAGAAGGCTAAAACATGTACATATGGTCCTTGTAGAAGGAAAAGGAGTGTAGAGAGATCATACGGGCTCCCTACAATGATCAAGGGAATAACCTTATACACATGACCTAAAGTGGAGAAACTCGTGTACACCTCCAGAAAAAGTGATTTTTTGGCTTGTTTTTCATCCTTTTTGAGCCCTATTTTGGATTGTATGGGTATCTTTTGTTAGGGAACTAGATCTATTATAATAGAATAAAACAAAAATATTGCAGAAAAGAACAGAGGCACAAAAAAATGTAGAGAACCATAGCACAAAAATAATACTTTTATTGATAGGAAGCAATGTTCACTTGTCTCTTCGAGGGAACAACCTCCAGTAGAGAAACACTTTATTAAAATGATTATCAAGAGATAACTTTCTCATGCCTCCTACTCTTATTTATACTAATTCTATCTTCTAATATAATTCTAGAGGAATATCTTTCTACAAGCGGAAGCTTCTATTAGGTATTCTTACATTGACTTGTGCATATTTATTAAATAGGGCTTATTAAATAATGACAACCTTTATTGCATGGAAAATATATTATTCTATCTATGTGAGGGGTTAGGGAGGTTAGGTCCCTAACATGCCCTCCCCCTTGAAGAAAAACCTTGTCCTTAAGGCTTGAGATGAGGAAATTGTTGCAAAATGGTGCTCAACTCTAATGTGGCATCTTATGGATTTGTATCTTTCCACTGAACTAACATTTCCTTGATGGTGCGCTAACGGAGATGACACTCTCGCTAGTCCAAGACTGATTGTGGTTGCAACCAAATGGAGCCTTCTTTATCCAACTCAGAGAGACTGGTTTGTGTTTGGAACTTGGTTCCAATCACTTTCTCTAAGCATGAGACATGGAAAATAGGATGGATCTTAGAGTGACTAGGAAAATCTAATTGGTAGGCTATGGGCCCCACTTGCTTGAGAATTGTATAAATGCCATAAAATTTGGGAGCAAGTTTCTGACAATGGTCATCTTTGAGTGAAGTATTTTTATAAGTTTGCAGATGAAGAAACATGTGTTCCCCTTCAGCAAAATGACATTTGGAATGACCTTGATATGATTTTTTCTTCATTCGATTATGAGCCATAACAAAATTTTCTTTGAGGGTATGAATAATGGACTCGTGGACTATAAGATTTTTGTAAACCTCCTGAACCTTTGAGCCACCTGGAATGTATGTGATTACTGACGGTGGATTTTGTCCATAGACTACTTCAAAAGGCATCATGTGAGTAGTTATATGGTAATATGTGTTCTACCACCATTCATCTAGGGGTAACCATTAAGCCCATTGATTTTTTCTCCCATAATTAAAACTACACAAATATGTTTCCAAAAATTTGTTGAAAACTTTAGTTTGGCCATCAGTTTGGGGATGATAAGTGGTGCTAAGAATCAATTGGGTTCCTAGAGCCCGAACAATTCTTGCCAAAAATTTCTGGTGAAATTTGGATCTCGGTCAAAGATAATGGAATAAGGCATGCCATGAAGTTTGAATATATTATCCATGAAAATTTAAGCCACTATGGATGCGGTGAATGGGTGTTGAAGAGAACAAAAATGAGCATATTTGGAAAGATGATCAACTAGAACCATGATGAATGACTTATTTCCCGATTTAGGTAAGCCAACAATGAAATCCATAGAAATATCCCTCCAAATAGGGGGGGGGGAATTGGAAGCGGTTGGAGTGTGCCTAAGATTTGACTGTTTCTCCCTTGTTGCATTGACAAACATCACATTCAACCACAAATGTGGAGACATATTTTTTCATACCATCCCAGAAAAAAGAGTGTTTGACCCATTCATAGGTTTTGTTAAAACTTGAATCCCCAATTGTTGGTGAAGCATGAAGCTAAGAAAGCACTATTGATCTAAGTCGTGACATTGTTTTCTTAAATACATATAGACTTTGTAGATAAGATCGTCATTGTGTGAAGTGTGCCCTGGATAAGCTGGAGAATGGTGTTTCAATTTTTGGATCTGGTGAGAAAGCTTGGAATCTTAGAGTGATTCCTGGAGAACAACTTGGAGCCAATTTTTTGCAATGAAGGAGAAGGAAAAGAGGGATGATTCTTATTCATACTTTCTGGAAAGAGCGTCAACAACCAATTTTTCTTTTTCCTTCTTGTAAATGATCTCATAATCATATCCAAATAGCTTGCTCACCCATTTTTGCTTATCCAGGGATACAATTCGTTGTTCCAAAAAATACTTGAGGCTCTGGTGATCATTTTTAATTTGGAAGGATTTCTCCAATAGATAAGGATGCCATAGGTCCATAACATACAAAATAGACAACATTTCCTTTTCATAAATGGAATGGACAAAATGTCTCTCCAAAAGTTTTTTTCTACTCAAGGCCAAAGGCCTGCCATCTTGCATGACAACTACCCCAATTCCTTTCCCCAAGGCATCACATTCAAAGAAAAACGTATTTGTGAAGTCAAGAAGTTACAGGAAAATATTTGTGCACATAGTCGTTGGAGTCCAAGTGAAATCATTATTTTCAAGGAGATCAGTTAGAGGTGTTTCAATTTCACAATAATTCTAAAAAAACTTGCAATAATATCTTGTTAAACCCAAAAAACCCCTTATACTCTTAAGAGTTTTAGGGTGAGGATAATCCTACATAGCTTAAATTTTCTTAGAATCCACCTACACACCATCCTTTCCTACAATATGTCCCAGGTAATTCACTTCCAAGAGAGTAGATGGAGAACTTGATCCACATGGGTGAGATGGGATGGCCAAGTTTTACTATAGATGAGAATATCATCAAAGAAAACTAGGACAAACTAACAGAGAAAAGGAAGAAAGACATGATTCATTGGACTTTTGAAAGTGGAGAGAGAATTACACAGGCCAAAGGGAATTACCAAGAACTCATAGTGACCCTCATGAGTTTGAAATATGGTATTGGGAATGTATTCCTCTTTCATACGTATTTGGTGGTATCCATAACATAGATCAAGTTTGGTAAAGTATTGAGCACTGTCAATTCATCCAATAGATCATCAATGAAAGGAATGTGAAATTTCTCCTTGATGGTGAGTTTTTGAAGTGCTCGGAAGTATGGACAAATGCACCAAGTTCCATCTTTCTTGAGTACCATGACCACATGAGACAAATAGGGGATGGTACTAGGACAGATAACACTTGTGTTGAGAAGTTCTTGAAAAAAATCCAATTTCATTCTTGTTGTAAAAGGGATGATGATAAGGGATAACATTGGGAGGAAGACCACCCAAGACAAGAGGAATGGAATGGTCATGAAGACCATGAGAAGGGGGAAGTCCATGGGGAGTGGAAAAAATAGCTTGGTGTTTGGAGAGGATAGATTGGAGGTCAGGATGCACAAAGGGAATATCAACTGATTGAATTGAATGGAGTTGGGAAATAATGCCTGAATGACCTTTCTTGAGGATCTTTTTCCATTCGATGGGAACTAATGATCTTTAGGGAGCCTACTCTAATTCCTTAGAGATTATAATGTTGCCCATCCTATTGGAATTGCATGGTTAATTCTTTAAAATCCATGATAATGAGGCCCAAAGTGCATAACCATTCAACACTGAGCATAATGTCACATCCACCCATGTCGATAGAAAACATATGATATTTCAAGTGGTAATGAGAAACTTGAAGGCACACATTTTCACAACGCCCACCACATTTCATGGAACCGCCATTGGAAATCATGATTTGAAAATTGTTGATGGAATAATGATACATATGGATGTCAGTGGCCTCCCACCTATTCAAACCGACTCATTTTGGCAGTTTTCGAGGTTGACATTTTTTTCTTAGCTTTCAGGTCCTTGACTTCTGAGGTCGTTTTGAGGCCTGTTGGCAACGAGTATATAATTATCATTTTTATAAGCTTGCTACACATGGTCTATGAAATTTTATTAATCTTCATAAGTGTTTCTCTAAATGATAGTTGTAAATCATCGCATTTCACCTATCATTTATTCATGCTTCGTTTTCATGACTGGAAGCATGAAAACTCACAATTGTCGTTATCATTCTGTTTTAAAATTTCATTGAAAGAATATCGTTTATTACTGAATTGCGATCTCTTTCTATAAGCATGTTTCTCTCATTGTTTGTGAACCTTTCGATTCTAAGAGAGCCTAAGAAACTTATGGTTGTTTGAACAAAAGACCCCCATCAATTGATATTTGATTTTTGTATCGATTTTGGTTTGATGTTTGATCATATTTCTTTCATGAAACCTTTGGCTATTCGATTTTTGTAAACTCACCTATCTTTGCAAACAAACTTTGATGCGCACACTATGTTTTCAAGTACTCTGGTCTTAGCATGTACCCAATGCAAAGGTGGCATACGTAGTATAGAATGCCATTACTCCTGAGCATGGTCTCGGGCTTCACGAATTTGCTCACACGCGTTGTGATAAACACTTTGCCCACTGTTTGAATTATCATAGCATGCATTGATAAGGCTCGGGGCTATGGATCTGTGGAATTTTTCCAAACCCTAACTGTGTATCCTGTGTTAATAACATGTCCATTCGATATGGCTCTAGTAGTAAGGGTCGAACCGAATGACGTCTAGACCCTTCTTTCGTATGATAATGCAAGGGAAGATTTGGAAAGGAATGGTTGGCATTTGTTCATCGAAACATTTCAGGGTTTTAACCTTCAAGTCGCCCAAGAATTTGCCTTAAACTTTGATGGCTGTAGGGAAAATATCGGTGATGTGTAGTTAGAAGTAACATAAGAGTTCTTAAGCCAAGCCACAGGATTGCCAATAGTTGGTCAAAAATGGTTCAATAATGCGAAAGTGGAGGAGGTCCCTTGGACTTTACTGTTTACCTCACGAAAAAATAACCAGCTGTGATCGAGGTATGCCAATTTGGTTTTTGAAATCTAGGTGGCATAATTTACTTGCTGTAGTGAAGAAATTCATCACATGTGAAGGACGATTTGGACTTGTTTTCCTATATCATCTACATCTCCTTATGAGTTTTATTGGTTTTCCGTTGAATATGCCTTACTACCTGCTCAGAAGTCTGTATAAAATGGGTAAACAGTTTAGGAAACAGAGGTCAGATGCGAGTTTATTTCATCATGGTCTGATTAAAATCATCCTCATGCACTAGTTACAGTCACAAAATGATTGTTGGGATGCGTTCATTACACGAAATGGTTTTGGCAACCATGAGTTGGGACGAGTAGATAAGCCGGTCATTGTGGAAACCCTTGTGAAACCTACGGCCTCTTCTCCACCGCTCCAGGCCTATGATTTTTCCCCTAATAATGAACCCTTGAGCTACCCTAATGTCATTCAACAGGACAGTCGACCGGTTACACATCCAAAGGATTGCACTAAAACTGTTAAAAAACCTACAGGAAAGAAGCTAAAAGGCAGTGTTGATGTCAATTTCAAGAACAAAAGCATTGGTCACTTAATTTCTCTATGTGCTCGAAATAAAATGAAACCCCATGCAGACACAATCAACACGATTGAAGTGAGTGAAGATTCAGACTCAGAAATTGAAAAATTCCTGGCTGAAGAGGACCCTGTGTCATTTGGGCTATACCCTGACCGACCCTATGACTATGTTAACAATCTGCGTCCTTGTCTAAAGGACAACCCAGAATTTCCTGGCATCCAGCTCTATGATAAACCTACCATTCACATGGAGGATTCTTCGACCCATAATGTTGTTAGTGCTAATGCAAATTCCTTACACTCACAGTGCGATGAGTGCCGATTGTGGATAGACAGGTACTATACTGATGTTCCACTGCTATAGTCACGACTCAAGTCTTTACGAGACCAAGTCGATATGTTGACAAATGAAAACAACAGACTTGAATCCATTATCCAAGGGAAGGAGAAACGATTGAAAACTACAGGTCATGTCATTTTCAAAAACGTAGAGGTAGCAACAACTATCGTTAATTCCAAAATTTCTTGATACTTTTGTGATTCCATGATTTGAGGTATGATATTTTTAATTTTTAGCATGATTGTGTCACTCTTAAGTTAGGATATTCGATTTGATTGAATAAACTATTTTTCTTATTAAGATTAGTATGTTTTGTTTATTTAATAAAATATGATTGCATTTGCTATTATAACTAGCTACAAAATCGTAAGATTCTGTAGCCAGTTAAGAAAATTCGAGTTGTTTGATTTGATAATTGAAAACATATCTGAGATCTACATATTTTCATTTGTTTTCAGGATGATTAAGGAGCCCATGATTTCCAAGATGATATGAGGCACTTTTTGAGATCTCCCAGCCATATCAATTTTGTATTTTGAGTAAATGGATTAGACTGTTGGTAGTTTTGATATTCAGTGAAATCAGGGTGGTTGCATCCCCCATTATTTTTTGAAATCAACTTGATCTTATCAATAGGAAACATTTATGTTCCCTGAAACCTATATAAACATATTATTTTGTAAACATTTGATCATCTCAGCCTGGGGCAAGAGTATGGGTGTTTTTATCGCAGACTTGAATGAAACAGAGTACATGTTACAGCTTTAGCTTTTCTGTATAATGTTTTGATTCAGGTTATGTGTATGTCAATTTGATAATAGACGGTGATTGCTTTCGTCGTCGTGATTTATTATCATTTGACATGATTCATTTTATATGCTGCTCATATCTTATGTTTCATATACAATATACATACAATTATCATCTATCCAATTTAAATTAGTAGATTCATCTCTAATTTATGTTGAATGTCCGCATGAAAGTTCTTACAGGAAGATTTATCTCGTCCTAGTAATTTGCAAATCATATGATTATTGTAACTGTATCTATTCAATGTTCTGTTGTTATAATTCAATCTCCAACATTATTGTTCCTCATTTATTAGGGGCAATCTTAAGATCTGTAGCAGGTTTACTTCATCAGATAAAGGTGGCTGGATATTCAATAGCGAACAGACATTGGATACAATAACAGGTTAGCCTGTTATTTGATTTCGCTAGTTTTCTAAATATAGAAGTTTTCTCTATATAAAACATTTTATACTTTCTATTATTTTCGGTTCAATTAGGCAGTTTAATGATTGAGTTCATGAGTGTTTATATCGAAGAAAACAAACTGAAAAATAAACAGTATTTTAGCTTTCTTTATTACTTTCAACAGAAGAATCATTAAACATTTGATTTTCTATGAGTTTAGATTAAAACTCATTATTTGTATATATTGTACATATGATAACTAGAACTATTTTACAAGTATTAGTTAGTTAAATTGTAGATATATATTAGATGTATATATATTTTTCAACGATTGTTATTTATTAAGTTATTGTATTTCCTTTAGTTACTTTTTCGTTTTCTTTAGGACTTAGATCGGCCAACAGAGCCGCTAAACCTGTCGGAGTGAATTAATCCAAACGGATTGGGTTAATTAGACAAGCTCGGACCGGATTCACTCCTCCAGTTGACGAGGAATCAATTTCGCTCGTCAACAAATGGCGCTAGAAGGAGGGCCGACTGACAAGCTGGCCTTGTAGGAGATTTTATTTTAAATGTATTCAATTTCCCCATGGCTCCCCAAATCACTATGTTGGAACATGCTTTCCACTTCTCATTACCCGATGTTCCCGATGAGACAATCTCTCACTTGTCCAAACTCACCTTTGATGGTGGAGGCAATACATCTGCTAAAGACCACCTTAACAAGTTTTGGTGCAAATGCATCAAACATGACATCTCGGATTTAAGAATTTTATGCAGACTATTCGCTTTTACTTTTAGAGGTCGGATTAAAGACTGGTTTGAATCCTTTCTAGCATGTCACATTTTTGATTGGTTTCAATTTGTAGATGAATTTCTAGATGCTTTCGAAATTTATGATTTCGATTAATTAGGTGAAGAATTTCATACTTCGCTAATCAATGGAGATTCATCTTCCGAAGACCTTTTGACAAGAGTCTATCATATCCTCTGTAAATTTAATCTTGATGACATGTCACTTGCATTAAATATCCTCTATGATGATTGCATCCCTCCCATCCAGTCATATTCAATCACGAACGAAGAACCAATTGCAAATTCTATCACTCAACTGCAAGAACAATTTTCTTCACAAGATGAGAAGAATCCTTCTGATAATGTTGAACAAGCAAAGGAGGTAGAATCTATTGACCAAGTTCTTATTGACAACCAAATTAGTTTTTCCTCTGAATCATTGTATTTTCAGTCTTCGACCAGTATGTAAGAAGATTCGTTTCTTGTTCAAGGTGAATATCCTCATTCTTGTAACTCATGCTCTAATCAATATTTAAAATCAGTCATTGAAGAACACTTAAGTGACGAAAATCGTCTTAAACGTTCTAACACTTCTATGAAACTAATTAAAGAAGAAGATATGCAACTAGAAGAAGAAACTTTAAACCTTCATCCTCAAAATGTACTTTATCCACAGGAAATACTAGATGTTCGTCACGTAAGTTTTGAATTATCTATCACACAGAAGGCAAATCCAGATGATCATATTATGTTGAGGAATTCATCACCAAAACGGAGTAAGAGCTTTAAAGAAGGTGAAGAGAAATGTCTTGAGAATACCATTGTTAATTATCGTAGTTCAAGAGATTCTTTTCATGTGCTTATTTTTTATTCTTTTTATTCTTTATATCTTGATCTCTTCCTAGACTCTGTTGGACTTGACACCTTACCTACAACATCCTACTCTTTTCCGCCACAATCTTATCCTTTCAATATTCTAAATTTTGGTGAAATTAATTCCAAACCTAACATTGATAAAGTCGGATTTGACGCTCTTTCACTTTCATCACTCACATGGGAAAAGGACATGTTGCGAGATGATTTTACACAGTTTATTGTTGAAAAAGACAATGCACTATATTTTATGGAGATCAAACATTCTACATTGCATATTCGTCCTTTGATTAGCTCGAATCTTAATGTTTATCCTTCACATTTTGAAATGATCAATCTCATCAAATTAAACATTCAAACCAATGATCTAATTGATGTCACGAATCCTCTTATGACGATTTCCCCATTGATATATTCGTTTCATCAAAGTCATGGTTTGCATCCTCATTTTTGTGACAGGATTTCAGGATGGCTTGAATATTCATATATAAAAAAAATTCAAAATAAAGATAAAGTTGTGCTTGATTTCTTTTTACCTAAGTATCTTGGAAATAGGAGTGACATATTTCTTTTAGATCCTCCATGTGAAGAAATAAATGGACACTTAGAGAATTGTCAGGAGGATGGGGCATTTCAGCCTTGGCTGATGGTTATTTCATTTCCTCGTAATCTTGACAATTTTTTCAAAATCACCTACACTCGCCCATGCCATTATGACCCTTATCACGACAAGATTGCACAATGGCTGGAGGATTCATACATCAAGAATTTTCGAGGGAATGGTAAGATCATGCTTACTTTGTTTCTAAATAATGATTATGAAGGTAAGAGTGATATATTTGTGTCATTTTTTGATATATTACCATTCTTGTTAGTAATGTTTGACTTTGTTTCCATTGCAGGATTGGAGTTACTCCGAAGGCTACATTGGAAACATGACTTCACGTAGTATTCTGATTTGTTTAGTAGTTAGGGTAGGTTTAGGAATAGGTTTTCTTTCATTTTTATTCCTCATTATTTCTCTTTGTAATAATGCAGTCATGAACGCAAGTGGGCGCACCATGAGAACCATAACATATTTATTGTCAGGGAAGTCCGTGTAATCCTTGTCTTTCTGCTTTTCGTTGAATATTTGTTTTTAAAGCTGCAATATTATTATGAAAATTTTAAATGGAAAGTAAAAAGATAAATAAATCTGAATCGTAAATTCAACCCTGACCCAAGGTACCATGAGTAGGACTGCTTTCACATCAAACTGGATTTTTCTATTTTCTTTCAGTCTCCCAAGGGATTTTTTGCATGTTGTTTTCAGATACACCCTTTGTAAATATTTTCTGTTTTGTTTTACTTGCTGTTTGTTTTTCTTTTCTGGTTTGTTTTGGTTTTCATTTCTGCTTATCGATCTTTCTTTTGAAACACACATGCCTTCACCACGGGCTAGCTCATACAAAGAAAACAGAAGACTTCTCCTCGAAAATAACTGCTAAAAGTTGTTAAAACATTAAGTGCTATATTTTGTGGACTGGTTAAATATGACTTTTTATTTGAAAGTCATTCTCTCAGTTTCAATTTGCGTTTGAAAGTGTTCACGACCATCTTTAAAAATCTTTTAACACTGTCCCTGTTCTTTAAGAGAACAACTCAATGATGTCTCCCTGTTCTTGAAAGTCAGTTTTATTAATAAACTATTTCTAGATCTTGATGAAGGACAGCTAATTTTTTTTTTCAAGGTCTGTGACAGATTAAGATGTGTTAAAAAACTAGAATTTTCAAGCGTCACCCCACTCTATTGAATATCTTTAAAAACTAATATAAATTTTCAGAGAGCTGTGGGAAGTGCTTGTAAACCTGTCGGGACACTGAACAGGTCTGCTGGCAGTGGGTAAATGCATGCATGATGCCAAGATAACTTCGTCGGGGTACTGAACAGGCCCGCTGGTAGCAAAGCAATGTCAGGTAAAAGAAAATTCTCAGATATGGATTCTGTTTTGACCTTAAACGTCCTTCGTTCTGATTTGGAATTTCTTGACAAGATACAGATATCAAAGTGGGTTAATTGACATCCCTGTCAAGGCTATGGACGCCTGCTGGCAGCAACGGCCTTGTCAACAGTATTGAAGATTTTAACTTTAACATCGTGGCTCTCTTTTGCTAAGATTGTCATCAGTTTTCGTCTCTTTAAAAATAACAGTTGTCTGAAACTGGAATGCATTATAATTATTTGGGATGCTCAAACAGATTTTCGGATGTTTTCGATTCGAAGTTTTTTTCTGATTATTCTAATCTGAACTCATTCATTTGGCAGAGATAAATGCTTCTCCTAGCATGTCGCCATTGTTGGCAGCGAGTATATAATTATCATTTTTATAAGCTGCCTACACAGGTTCTATGAAATTTTATTACTCTTCATAAGCGTTTCTCTAAACGATAGTTGTAAATCGTCTCATTTCACCTATCATCTATTCATGCTTCGTTTTCATGACTGGAAGCATGAAAACTCACAATTGTCGTTATCATTCTGTTTTAAAATTTCATTGAAAGCATATCGTTTATTACTGAATTGCGATCTCTTGCTATAAGCATGTTTCTCTCATTGTTTGTGACCCTTTCGATTCTAAGAGTGCCTAAGAAACTTATGTTTGTTTGAACGAAAGACCCCCATCAATTGATATTTGATTTTTGTATCGATTTTGGTTTGATGTTTGATCATATTTCTTTCATGAAACCTTTGGCTATTCGATTTTTGTAAACTCACCTATCTTTGCAAACAAACTTTGATGCACGCACTATGTTTTCAAGTACTCTAGTCCTAGCATGTACCCAATTCCAAGGTGGCATACGTAGTACAGAATGACATTACTCCTGAGCATGGTCTTGGGCTTCATGAATTTGCTCACACGCGTTGTGATAAACACTTTGCCCACCGTTTGAATTATCATAGCATGCATTGATAAGGCTCGGGTCTATGGCTCTGTGGCATTTTTCCAAATCCTACCTATGTATCCTGTGTTAATAACCCGTCCATTCGGCTTGGCTCCAGTGGTAAGGGTCGAACTGAATGACGTCTAGACCCTTCTTTCATATGATAACGCTAGGGGAAATTTGGAAAGGAATGGTTGGCATTTGTTCATCGAAAAATTTCAGGGTTTTAACCTTCAAGTCGCCTAAGAATGTGCCTTAACCCTTTGATGGCTGTAGGGAAAAGATCGATGATGTGCAGTTAGAAGTAACAGAAGAGTTCTTAAGCCAAGCCACGGGATTGGCAACAGTTGGTCAGAAATGGTTCAAGAATGTGAAAGTGGAGGAGGTCCCTTGGACTTTACTGCTTACCTCAAGAAAAATAACCAGTTGTGATCGAGGTATGACAATTTCATTTTTGAAACCTAGGTGGCATGATTTACTTGTTGTAGTGAAGCAATTCATCACATGTGAAGGACGATTTGGACTTGTTTTCCTATATCATCTATGCCTCCTTATGATTTTTATTGGTTTTACGTTGAATATGCCTTAGTACCTTCTCAGAAGTCTATATAAAATGGGTAAACGGTTTAGGAAACAGAGGTCATATGTGAGTTTATTTCATCATGGTCTGATTAAAATCATCCTCATGCACCAGTTACAATCACAAAATGATTTTTGGGATGCGTTCATTACATGAAATGGTTTTGGCAACCATGAGTTGGGACAGGTAGATAAGTCGGTCATTGTGGAAACCGTTGTGAAACCTACGACCTCTTCTCCACCGCTCCAGGCCTGTGATTTTTCCCCTAATAACAAACCCTCGAGCTACCCTAATGTCATTCAATAGGACAGTTGATCGGTTACACATCCAAAGGGTTGCACTAAAACTGTTCAAAAACCTGCAGGAAAGAAGCTAAAAGGCAGTGTTGATGTCAATTTCAAGAACAAAAGAGTTGGTCTCTTAATTTCTCGATGTGCTCAAAATAAAATGAAACCCCATGCAGACACAATCAACATGATTGAAGTGAGCGAAGATTCAGACTCAGAAATTGAAAAATTCCTGGCTGAAGAGGACCCTGTGTCATTTGGGCTATACCTTGACCGACCCTATGACTATGTTAACAATCTGCCTCCTTGTTTAAAGGACAACCCAGAATTTCCTGGCATCCAGCTTTGTGATAAACCTACCATTCACATGGAGGATTCTCCAACCCATAATGTTGTTAGTGCTAATGCAAATTCCTTACAGTCACAGTGCGATGAGTGTCGATTGTGGATAGATAGTTACTATACTGATGTTCCACTGCTACAGTCACGACTCAAATCTTTAAGAGACCAAGTCGATATGTTGACAAATGAAAACAACAGAATTGAATCCATTATCCAAGGGAAGGAGAAACGATTGAAAACTACAGGTCATGTCATTTTCAAAAACGTAGAGGCGACAACAACTATCGTTAATTCCAAAATTTCTTGATACGTTTTGATTCCATGATTTGAGGTATGATATTTTTAATTTTTAGCATGATTGTGTCACTCTTAAGTTAGGATATTTGATTTGATTGAATAAACTATTTTTCTTATTAATATTAGTCTTTTTTGTTTATTTAATAAAATATGATTGCATTTTCTATTATAACTAGCTACCGAATCATAAGATTCTGTAGCCAGTTAAGAAAATTTGAGTTGTTTGATTTGATAATTGAAAACATATCTGAGATCTACTTATTTTCATTTATTTTCAGGATGATTAAGGAGCCCATGATTTCCAAGATGATATGAGGCACTTTTTGAGATCTCCCAGACATATCAATTTTGTATTTTGAGTAAATAGATTAGATTGTTGGTAGTTTTGATATTCAGTGAAATCAGGGTGGTTGCATCCCCCATTATTTTTTTAAATCAACTTGATCTAATCAACAGGAAACAATTATGTTCCCTGAAACCTATATAAACATATTATTTTACAATCTCATCCTGGGGCAAGAGTATGGGTGTTTTTATCACAGACTTGAATGAAACAGAGTACACGTTACAACTTTATCTTTTCTGTATAATGTTTTGATTCAAGTTATGTGTATGTCAATTTGATAATAGATGGTGATTTCTTTCATCGTCATGATTTATTATCATTTGACATGATTCATTTTATATTCTACTCATATCTTATGTTTTAGATACAATATAGATACAGTTATCATCTATCCAATTTAAATTAGCAGATTCATCTCTAATTTATGTTGAATGTCTGCATGCAAGTTCTTACAGAAAGATTTATCTTGTCCTAGTAATTTGCAAATCATATGATTACTGTAACTGTATCTATTCAATGTTCTGTTGTTATAATTCAATCTCCATCATTATCGTTCCTCATTTATTAGGGGAAATCTCAAGATTTGTAGCAGGTTTACTTCATCAGATAAAGGTGGTTGGATATTCAACAACGAACAGACATTGGATACAATAACAGGTTAGCCTGTTATTTGATTTTGCTAGTTTCCTAAATATAGAAGTTTTCTCTATATAAAACATTTTCTACTTTCTATTATTTTTGGTTCAATTAGGCAGTTTAATGTTTGAGTTCATGAGTGTTTATATCTAAGAAAACAAACTAAAAAATAAACAATATTTTAGCTTTATTTATTACTTTCAACGAAAGAATCATTAAACATTTGATTTTCTATGAGTTTAGATTAAAACTCATTATTTGTATATATTGTACATATGATAACAACTATTTTACAAGTATTAGTTAGTTAAACTGTAGATATATATTAGATGTATATATATTTTTCAACGATTGTTATTTATTAAGTTATTGTATTTCTTTTAGTTATTTTTTCTCTTTCTTTAGGACTTAGATCGGCCAACGGAGCCGCTAAACCCGTCATAGTGAATTAATCCAAATGGCTTGGGTTAATTAGACAACCTCGGACCAGATTCACTCCTCTAGTTGATGAGCGGTCAATTTCTCCAGTCAACAAGGCCCTAAACAATGTTTTTAGGGATCACCATATTCAAACTAATCAAAATGATAGATTTTTATGGAAACATGTGTAGTCCTCGGATATACATTTCCAACGGGCTATCGTGGGCCTAAAATGAATATCGTATGCAAAAGTTAAAACCCTAGGAAGTTGATGTACTAAGTTACCCAAACAGGGCCCACATGAATTTTGGCGCTTCATCTCCTAGGGTTAGGTTTTTGGATGTCTATCATTTTTGAAATTCATGATTATTGTAAAAATTCCTTGAGAGCCTCATTGTAATCATCGTCTTGCGAATGAGTGCAGTTGTCACATTTCTTCTCAGAGATAAGCTACCACCATTCTAGCAATCTTGTTTTCGGCTGCATTTTACAGTTTCAGCTTATTTCCTTATTGAATAGAAACCAATTTTATTGTATATATGTTATTCTATGTTAAGCATATTTTGATAGTATTTTGTATTCATTTTGTTCTTCTCATAAAATCCAAATCAGTGGTATCATAGCAGTATGCTCCTTGTCATCTTAATGCATGTACCCAACGAGGTTAGGGTACAAAGAATTGGGTCTCGAGATTATTTCTCTTGAGGATAAAATCTCTCGCACGCCCAAGGGACCTCTCATGGTGGGAGAAAATGAAGACGACGAGACAAGAGATCCCTTCAAAATATTGCTCAAGGAAGCCCTCACGCATCATAGGAACGATATGATGGATAGTTTTGCGCAAATCCTTCGATGGCTACCAACATGCGATGCATCTTCCTCAAGTGGAGGTGCCGCCCCCTTCAAGGTACAAATCAACTTCAATATTCCTATATTTGAAGGTCATATAGACGCAGATGCTGTAGAAAAATGGTTGAATCTGCTAGAAGGGTATTTCTCTGTCCATAACTTCTCAAATAGTGAAAATATTACTTTTGCATTCCTCAAAGTCGTTCCCCATGTCAAATATTGGTGGGAAAAGTTATGTGAGTAGAAGGAAACAAAGGAACCCTCATTTATTTACATTCGCGGTCACCTAGGAGTCCTTCAGGGATTCTATTAAGGAACAATACTACCCTTTTAGAAGTTATGATGACCTATACACAAAATGGACCACACTGTGGTAAGAAAGAGACCAAGCAGTTCCTGAGTTCACAAATATCTTCCATACCTTGCACACCAAGATGGGTATCAAAGATTTTGAGCGACATCTATTACTCAAGTATCATGACGGTATGCATAGATACATCCAGGCTGAAATGGATTTTCTATAAATCTCATCCTTGGGCATGACCTACCGATATGTCGTCAAAATCGAGCAGAAGCTCAAAACAAAGATGCGACAATTTGGGTCTGGTAACCCCTCAGAAAAATCTAGGAAAAGGTAACCCCAACCCATAGAACAAAGGACAGAGAAAATACGGATTGCCTCAGGACAATCATTCCAGGTGACAAGCAAAGAAGGACACTAGAAAGAAAAATAATGATATTAGGAAGTGGTGTGACCTCCATAAGAGCCCCTGGCATAACACTGCTTATTGCTTCTCAAAGCAGTAGCTGGTGGTTGAGGTGAAAGCCTCTGAATTAGATGTGGGTTCCGACTCTGAGTTAGAACCAAAAAGGGGGAGATAGATCATTGATGAAGAACCAAGTGCTATTGTTGCTACCACCAAGCTCTAGCTCGGTGAACCAGACGAGAAAGAGGAAGGTGAGCGCATTTTTCATTCACAGATGTGGGTGAAGGGTACCCTGTTGCACTTCATCTTTGATAGAAGTAGCCAGAATAACCTCATCTCAATAGATTTTTTTAAGTGACTCTCCCTATCGACAATGTCGTACCCGAATCCCTACACCATCGGATGTCTCCACTAAGGAAGTGACATCTACATCAGGAAACATAGTCTCTTTTCATACAGAATCAAGCCCTTCAAAGATGAGGTATTGTGTGATGTTTCCCCTCTCGAAGATTGTAATGTTCTTTTGGGCCAACCATATTTATGGAAATGTCATGTTGTATATGAGTCTAGGCCTCGCAGTGTTATTATTACTCTGAAAAAGAAATTGTATAGGATACTTGAGGTAGTCCCACCTAGTGCTATTTCCTTGATCTCTGCAAAGAAATGCAGGAAGGTCATCTCTCAGATGGGTAAGTTTGTCTTCTTCGTGATTCTCTCTTAGAATGAGAAAAAAATCACAGCCGCATCCAGGGTCTCCACGGTCGACCTCTCCATACAGTAGAAGCAAGTGGATAAGGTTGTGGAAGAATAATCAAATACCTTCTCCTCACCTGCAGGGGTACCTCTACACTGTCAGGTCAATCACACCATCGATCTGACCCCCGACGCACTACTTCCCAATGGGCCAGTCTATTGTCACTCTCTGTTAGATAATGAGGAGATCAAGTGACAAATCCATGAAATGATCCACAATGGGCACATATGTCCCATCTCATCTTCCTTTCGGGAGCCCAATCATGTTGGTATAGAAGAAAGATGGAAAATGGTGACTATGCATTGATTACCGAGCCCTGAATAAAATCACAATCATAAACTTGTACTTAATTCCCCGAATCGTTAACCTCCTTGATCAGCTCATGGGGGCCAAATACTTTAGTAAGATTGATCTGAAATCTGGCTACCACCAGGTCCCGATAAAATAGATAGATGTATGGAAGACTACCTTCAAGTCAAAGGAAGGTCTTTTTGAATGGTTGGTCATGCCCTTTGGTTTGACAAATTCTCTAGCCACTTTCATGAGGATGATGGATGATATCCTGCGACCATTCACCAATAATTTTGTAGTGGTATATCTGGATGACATTCTCATTTACAACAAGACTTGGGAAGAACACTTGGAGCATATTCAGTAGGTTATGCACACCCTGCAATAAGACAAGTTATATTCCAACTTGGAAAAATGCTCCTTCGGCATGGATAGGGTCCATTAACTGGGATACATCATTTATCAACATGGTGTACATGTGGATCTAGCCAAGATCCAAGTCATCCGTGATTGGCCAACCCCAACCACACTCACTGAGCTTGAGAGCTTATTGAGCCTTGCCAATTTCTATCGCAGGTTCATGCTGGGATTCTCCCATATTGCATGGGCCCTCAACCAAGTAAACAGGGGTGGTGGTAAGGATAAAGTGTGTGGGGTAGGTCCCAACAACAAGTGTTCGATGATTTGAAGCAACACTTTTAGCTCAGTACCAATACTTTCACTACCGGACCTGGAAGATCCCTTTGAGATCAATACATATGCTTTAGACTATGTTGTGGGCATCGTTCTCACTCAACACGGTCACCTCGTGTCCTATCATAGTGTGACACTATTAGATGTTATCCATAAGTATCTTTCTTATGAAAAATAAATGTACTCCATTGTGCAAGTCTGTCGCTAGTGGAGACATTACATTCTTGGGAAGGAGACATTCATCCACACTGATCATAAGCCACTGTAGTTCATACAGACAGAAGGAAAATTGCAGAATGACTTCCATCAGAAGTGATCCACTTACTTGCAACAATTCCAACTGAGCATCAAGTATAAAAAAGGAAGCATCAACCACGTCGTTTATTGCCTCAGGAGACCACTAGTCACAACACTCACCATGATGTTAAACTCTATGAGACAGAACCAACTCTATGAGACAGACCCAGACTTCGCCACCACCTACCAAATGTTGGGCGCAAATGTAGTTGTTGCTAATTTCCATCTTCATGATGGGCTACTGTGTCGTCTCGACCATATCTAGGTTCCATCAGGTGAGCGAGTGAAGATGATCTGGGAATCCCAGTACAGTCAGGTGGCATGACACATTGGCATAGAAACTATAGTGGAAATGCTGCAATAATGTTTCTACTAGCCGAAAATTCGATAGGAGGTCAACAAGTATATCATTTCATGCACTGTCTACACTATTTCCCAACCGGCCACTACGAAATAGGGCCTGTAAACCCCTTTTCCTACTCTTGAAAGGCCATGGGAATCCATCTGAATGGACTACATGTTGGGCCTCCCATCTTTTATAACCCTATGTTTCATAGGATCACCTCATGATTATTATCCCTTCTTTTAGTTACATTATTTGTAAATAATATTTTTATTCTGCAAATGATTTACAAAAGAAAAGAAAAAGAAGAAGAAAAAGAAAGAAAGAAAAGAAAAAGAAAAAGAAAGAAAGAAAAGAAAAAGAAAAAGAAAGAAATAAAAGAAAAAGAAAAAGAAAGAAAAGAAAAGAAAAGAAAAAAAGAAATGAAAGAAAGAAAATACGAAAAATCAAAAGAGGGTATAAAAATAGAAAGGAAAATGAGAAAAAACCCATGGAATAATTTGGCTTGATTCATACTGTCTAAACATGATCAAGCTCTTTCAATTTATGCAGATAGGATGGTGAATAAACTTGGCTAAATAGTATAATCTTAGCCAAGTTAGATAGGTTAGTGAATAAGTTTGATCAAATAAATTAAGCTTGGTCAAATGTCCTAGGTTAGAGTGATTTTTAACCCAATAGTTTAATCTGGGTTAAGGTACTAGGTAACTAGATTAGGATATAGGTTATAATGTCTTATTTCAATAAAATTGATGAAAGGTTGATTAAATGCATTTGATTTGAGTTAAAATGATGTATTTTTGACCCCTTGGTGACAAAATGAAGAAAGGGTAAGCTGCAAAAACCCACAAAATGATTTTATCCTAAGTTTTGTGGTGATATGACATTTTTGGCTCATTGCTTTAAAGGGTGCGTTGATCTCAGCATTCGATCAATGCGCACTCAGATCTATGGTCGACAGAGAATATAGGACCCCCCGACCTTTTTTCCTTTAATGGTGGGGGGGGCGTCCTAGTTGGTGGTATTCCCCGAAGGGCCCTTCATAACGTGTCGCCTTCCTGTTAACTCAGACACCCCTCACTCCTTACCACTTACCACCTAACCCTCCCCCCCACCCCTATGAGTAAACCACCAAACCACTCACCCATACCACCTCCACACTCCACCGCCACACTCCACTACCATCCCTCCACGTCACACTCCACTCACATGTTGCCTATCACAACTCATCCTCCTGTTGGCCATCCATTACCCTCCACGTCACCTCCATCCACCCGTTGGTCATTCAATGCCCTCCACATCACAGCTGATATGTTCATTGGCCAATCAATGTAGTCAGCCATTACCGTTACCCGACCGACTAACCATTCGCTCCATAACAGACACCCCTTTCAACCATTTAACATCATTCTTTCACCATTGTGCATTGTTCATCGATCTAGACTTAGTCGACACCATCTTTTCCCATTCTCTAGACAATCGCCATTGAGCTTATAGTCAACAAACTTCCATTAAAACCTGGTAAACACAGGTAACGACATTTTTCATTTGCAGGTATCAGTTTGATCGATGGCACCCAAATCCAAATCCTATGAGACTGTAGAAAATCCTTTTCTCCCTCCCATCGATTTGGATCATATCCCCCTAGCTGACAAAGATTATTTAATTTTAGAGCCGAAGTGTGAATTCTACTTCTTTGAATTACACTTCTGGCTTAAGGATGTTTTTTTGGATCAGAGCGACGAGATTGGAATCTAGGAGTCCAATTTTCCATTGTATATTTTTCCCCAGACATACCATTTCCCTAAATTTTCCCTGAAATGCCAAGCCCACTACCTTCCCAGGCAAAGGGCCATTGTCTCTTTGTCTGGAGAAAATATTTTCACCATCACCCCTCAAACGATAGATCAGATACTGCAGATACCTAGAAATGATTCCACCTCCCCCTTCTACATTGAAATCTTAACTAATCTATACAAGAAATTGTCTTTCCCGCAGAGAGATTAGATCTTTGAACTTTTCCTACCTGAAAAAGCTCAGTTACCCAAAAAGAATCCCCCATACCATTCCTTCATATTTTCAGTCAAAGGAAACGAGATCATTTCCTCCCCGTGTTGTCTACTAGGATACTATTCAGATGAGTGGGTAGATGAACCCATTCTGGGTTTTCTATCCATCTTCTCCATTGAAGAAAATGCTACTACACAGTTTGACTACAATCAGTTTCTAGCTCACAACATCCATGAAAAACTCTTCAAGTTTTCCACAGAAGGTATGTTCCGGTATTCTTCAATACTGGTGTACATGTTCCTCTTTTTCCAAGCAGACAAGTTCTCCATCTCCCAGCAAAATTTGGACCAAGATGGTAATCCTCAACCTGTGACCTCCTGGATGTCCATAGTGAGGAAGAACTCATATGAGTTCAATTTCAAGAAATTCATTGACCAATTATACCATCCAATGGTATGCATGCTCAGTGGAAGAACATAACCAAGGATAAACAAGGAAATTCAGAGAATTCTACACTTGTCAGACCTAGCTAAAATAGGGGATTGGTACCTCTACCAGGATCATACAGAAATCAGAATCTACAGATGTGAATTACCCCCTTACAAGCTGCCAAAGTATTTTCCTATCAGGATATTCGCTCTAGAATATATCATACAGATGATAAACTCAGATTATATTCACTTTGTAGCTTTCAAGAAGAAACAACATCTCAAGATCAAACGTCAGATAGGTTCTTTCATCTGCAACAACAGAGTTGCAGAGGAAGAATTCAACAAGCTATTAAAGGAAATGAAGTTCAGTCAAAGTTTCCCATGGCACTATGAACCGTGTGGCATCATTGCAAAAACCAGGTTAAAGAACAAGATTTCTCCCTATGCTCATGTTCTTAAACCTGAAATTGAGAAATTCATGAACCAGACAGAGTGGGGAGAAAACACTCCGGCAGACACTAAACAACAGTATTCACCAACCAACATTTCACATACTAGTACGCCACAGGTAGAATCAAAGAAGAGGGCTAAAAAGGAAGTATCCCCTTCAGTCACATAAGTCTCACAAAATACTTCCAAGTCTACATGAAGAGGACCAAAACCAGCCATACTCCTGACAGATCTAGAGGAGAAGAAGCTCATTCCACCATAGTTATGGAGGGGCCACACTCATTACTCTTCTTAGGAATCCAACAAACCATGTCCACTTCCTCATCCAAGAAGAATACTGACACCACACTGACTACTAAGTCCTCACAAGAGCCTGCATGACTTAATATTTTTGAGAAATATAACTTGATCAAGAAGAAGAATGAGACCCTGACCAACAAAACCTATGCAGAGTTTTGGAAAAAAACATCTACAACACAACATAGGTTGTTATCTGGCTTTGATACAGAGAAAGGAAGGATGCCCATGGTGCTCCTACATGCACATGTGCCTCATCCCAAGGCAGTCTCTTATTACAAGAGGGAAACAATTGAATTTGATGTCAAAGAGGTGCATCCAACTAATCAAATGGATATGCACAGACAGACCGGGGAGATGATTTTCTCCACCCTAGACAATACCTCCATGACTGTTGCAAAGTTCCAGGTTTCTTTAAACAATGTCCAGTCTCAGCTTAATATGGAAAAGATATCTTCATTGGACAAGGATAACAAGATCAAGTCCCTAGAAGAACTGGTATTGAAAATTGGATAGGATCCCTCCAATGTCAAAGAAACAAAAGAAATCCTCAAGAAGAAAAACGATGACATAGAATACTTGAGGAAACAACTAAAAATCCCAGCCACTGAAGATCCACAGGAAAAAGAAATGGCAGAGAGTAAAGGCCACAAGGAGGAAATGCTAAAATTGATCATGGAGCAGAATGAACATATCAAGGAGATGGCGGTTGAGCTAGAGAAGTTGTTCAAAGAGAAGGAACAGAGTGTGCCAATGACTATCATGCCATTATAAGCAATCCCTATCATAGGATTCAATACAATATCAACAACACCTACAACAAAAATTCCTTCAGCCATTCCAGTGACAACTTCAAATTCTTCTGAGAGATTGGTGAAGTCCATGGAGTACATGACCTTGCAAGGAGAGGAGATTAAAATACTGCAAGATGAGATTAATAACCTCCAAAAACTGAAATCCATGTTTCAGTCAACTTACAACACAAATATTCACAAGTCACAGAGGCTTACTAAGGAAATATAGAAGTTGCAGAAAGATACAATCATGGCCAAGACACTATCAGAAGACAAAGAAAACATATGGATGGAAATCAACAAGTCCATGATAGATATTTGGCCCCTTTTACAAATTATGTTTGAACATCATGAACTTGTGCACATATCCAGACAAGCCATTGACAAGATAAGGGGAGAATTGGGAGAAAAGCCTACAGAAGCCACAAAAACCATCAGGTTCTTGAATTCCAAAACCAAACAAGAGTTGGAAGCATTGGAGATCGAGGATAGAACATAAACAATTCTTGAGGTAAAAAAGGTTTTGACCAAGAAGGGATTAATGCTACAACTTGAGGAGAAATCCCAGTCAATGGATATTGGAGTGCAGAGGTTTTTCAACAAGGTCGATTCATTGCACAAGAAAGGTCTTCCAGGTTTACTAGTGATCAATGATAAACATATTACTCTATCATATTACAAGCAAAAGATCCTAGCAGTGGCGAAAGATGGTTCTAAATTTGCAGGCATCCAACAGAGCATAACTAGAAAAGATTTCTTGGAAACTCTATAGTTGGACCTGAGCATCCAACATGAGATAAAATAAATCTTCATCACCAAGCCAACCTTTTCCAAGTACACAGAAATGGATGAAACTTACAGAATATTACTCAAGGTTTCCATCCTTAGTCAAAATATATGGGAAGACCTATGTTCCTTGATCGAGTAGAGATGATGTGGACATACGAGTCAACATGAAGAAGATAGTCAAAGTCGAGTGGATGAATCACCAACTAATTTCCCAGAAATCAGTGTTCAGGACTTGGACAGATCACCAATAGTCCTATTATTTTGTAATATGTAATCTAGTTAGTTAGATTTTTCATCTACCATATCCTAGTCATTATTGACAAGATCATATGTAATTATTGTATAAATAACTCTCACTTATAAGTATTGAGGGTTGATTTGTGTGCCCAGGAAGCTATCATTGTAATCTTTTGGATAAGATCGACCAGTAATAAAAAGACAGATTCACAAGATTCTTGCGTTTGGATGTTAGTGATGTTCATCTTACTCTGTTAATGTTTATCTTACTTTGTAATCATTTTGTTTTCCATCTCTAATTGTTTAAAGGAAGTTAATGAACATAATTTGTCCCAAACACTCTATTTATGGTCTTTAATGATTTGCATGTTATTCTTCTGATATTAACCAAATAAATTCTTAACTGCTTCTTTGCTTGACTGAATATATCACCTATTCTATCTGTCCACCACATTTAAATCTATAATATCCAACATTCTCTCTATCTCTCCCTGTGAAGAAATATTATAAAATATGTATCAGATCTTAAGCTTTAACATAGACCCCATATCCCAATGGATGTTTAAAGCAATACATCAGATAATCTTTATATATATAAAAAAACAAACCTAGATTATTTTTAACTAGCCTAATATCTAAAAATCAAACATATATAAATTCTACAGAGAGATCCCTCTCTAAAATTGGCAGGGATAGATCCCAGTTTCGAAGTGGTTTTGGTAAGTTACCTCTGTTAATTTATTCTACCCTTAACAACCTCTGGGAATCACAGAGTGCTAACATAGTGTCGACCATACTAGCGAACTGAACAAACTTTCCATCCTTACGAATTATTTTCCCTAGATAAAGAAAACTTTATTTCTGAACAATTAAATATTTAACCTTCAAAGAGATAAATGTTCAGAGGTTGTTGAAATTTGTATATATTAATTTATATTTCTTAAAATTTAAAGTTCTAGATCCTAAAAGAATCCACACTAGATCTCACCCTGATCCATAACCTGTAACAACAATATACAATCCAGAAAAGTTACTTAGAAAAAGAAACACTGTAGAAGTTCATGGTAGTAACAATCCTCTTCATAGGGCCACTTCTCTTCCATAGAAGCTTGTCACAATCCTTGACCTTGAGTTTGAACTACCTTTTGAGCAGATCCTTTTCATAACCAAATATGACATCTTTGTGAATGAAATAGTCCTAGATCAAACCATCCTCCAACCTAGAACCCCTGAAAGACTTTCTCCTAGAACAGATTTTGATCAACGGTTTCTCCAGGAGTTTAAGAAGTTAGAAGACCTAGTATCAAATCTCGATCACGCTTTGTATAAATCCCACTTTCAACAATCATTTGATCTTTATGCCCTTACTATTGTTGTAGATCCTGTCAAGCCTCAAGTAACTCGATCCATACCTCCGATCCCTACATCTTCCACATCTTTTGTCACTTCTACTCCAATCACACAAGTTGTTATTCAGCCTCCTCCACCAATCATGGCAGCAAGATATGATCCCTTGGTGTTTGCTTCTCCCTTACATGCCATGCCCTAGGACTATCAAAATAGACTTCCTCAGTTTGATTGTACTGGACCTCTTAATGCACAACAACATGTGGATAAAATGAATTATTACTTTGATTTGCAAGAAGTTGATGAGGCAGATGTCCATATGAGACTTTTTTTACAATGTTTAACTGGAGATGTCAAAAAATGGTTCAAAGCATTACGAGCTACAAGCATTTATCATATTGTTGCTTTTCACCAAAGTTTTCTTGAAAGATGGGAGGTAAATAAAAACCCTCTCCAAATTGTATCCGAATATGAAAACATCAAAAGAAATCAAGGGGAAATAGTTCATGACTATTGCATTCGTTTCAATAATATTTATAACACAATTCCTATTGATATCAAGCCTCCTCAAGGTTTGGCATTAATCAAGTTCACAGATGGATTTGATGCTGATATGTCATACCAACTGAGAGAACGGAGTTCTTCCACCTTAGAGGATATGTACAAAAGTGCAGTGAGTGTTGAAGCAAATCTATTAGCCAGAAGAGCCAGGCAAAGAATAGAAAGAAGGGTTACAATTAAAGAAGAACCTTCTACTTCTACTTCAGATACCAAAATTGATTCTTTAGTGAGGAAAATGGAGAGAATGATGGACTAGTTGCAAATCAATGACTGAAACCCTCCTAGAGAAAACCATCATTTTCCTCAGATTCGAAATCCTAATTTCAGAAGGAACCCTCCCCAAATCAGACAAAGAGAGCCCAGAGACCAAAGGTAACAAAGAGGTCCTGATCAACATATTAGATCACCTCTTCAGGAAAACTATGCTGATGAAGGGGAAGACATGATTGAGGAGTTGGATGATATTCACATAAACCTTATGGGGGTTAATGACAATGAATCCATTTTTCTCACTCGGGAAGAATAATAATTTTTTCTCCTTTCACAGACAAAAGTAGATGAGGAAGCGTTTCAACATCAAGCCTTCAAGAATTCAATAATGGAGGTCCACAGAGAGTACAACTTGAGAAGCAAGAAGAATAATGACAATCCAACAAAGAAGGTTGTTGAAACCAAGAAAGTTTTTGAAGCTAATAAAAACTTAGATAATACTCCTAAGAAATTCCCATAAAAGAAAAATTCAGACTCCAAAAAGAACTCTTGAATCTTCACCAAGAATAGCTCAAACCGAGGTTGCATCGACAAGTCAACCAAGTACTTCTGCACAGAATAATGTGACTGATAAACTAGAATTGTAGAGCCAAAGAAGAACTTCAACCACTTTCATATTGGAAAGTGAACTGGATAAAATGAAGATTCCTATTCCTTTGACTGAACTAATGAACAAAAATGATTACAGATCTCAGGTGATCAAAGCATTAAACATAGAACCAGGATTAGGTTCAGATACTATGAATGTTGCTGATGATCAACCTGAGCTTCTTTTTGGTCCTAAGGATGAGGGACAAACTGATACTGGTTCTGTCTCCCCTTTTTACATTAGTGTGAATATCCATGACACGACATTACATAACACTATTCTTGATTCTGGCGCTTCTCACAATATTATGCCCAAAGCTGTGATAGAGAAGTTGGGGCTTGATATCACCAGGCCATACAAGGACTTGTACTCTTTTGACTCTAGAAAAGTTAAATGCATAGGCCTGATTAAGGATCTGTGCATCACCTTGGCGCAAATCCCAACTAAAAGCATGGTTATAGATATTGTAGTTGCATAAATTCCTTCGAAATATGGTATTCTATTATCTCGATCATGGTGTGCCAAGATAAAAGTTACTTTACATTTAGATATTATTTATGCCACCATTCCTGTGTTTGGCCAACAGAGAAGGTTGTAAAGATAGACTATGATGAAATATATGGTCAACAGTCAAGAAAAACCTCACAACTATCCTTTGTACTCTGTTCATTCTGACTTGGACTCCTTGATTCTATACAATGATGGTGACTTAGACAGTCAAATAGCACAATTAGAAGATAATGCATCTACTCTGGAGGAAAGTAGAGAAATCACCGAGGAAACAAAAACTATGACAACAAAAACTAATGGACCAATAGAAAACTTCTGGAGTATGTATTTCGATGGAGCTGTTAGCAAAGAAGGATTTGGGGATGGAATGTGGGTGCATAATCATAAAGAAATGTATTCATAAACTCACTCTTATAAATTAAATTTCCAGTGCACCAATAACATAGCTGAGTATGAAGCATTGATGCCCAGCCTGAAGTTGTTGAAGAAAATTGGTGCCAAAAGGGTTATGGTGAGGGGTGACTATGAACTAATCATCAAACAAATTAAAGGTGAGTATGTTTCTAAACACCCTAGGTTCAGATCTTATCGAAATGTTGTTTTGGATTTTCTACATTGTTTCATTGAGATTGACTTGCAGGAAATTCCCAGAGGCCAAAATATACTTGCAGATGGATTAGCTACTTCAGAAGCCACATGAAAAATACCTTTCCATCCAAATATCCAATACACAGTAGAGGTGAAATGCAGGCTGACTGTCCTAGACAATATCAGGTACTGGCAAGTATTTGGAAATGATGAACAAATTGAATATTTCCTGAAGTCTAAAAATGATTTTGAATGTACAAATATTGATATAGATAGCGATGATGACAGTGTAAATAAATCAGACTTAGAAAATGATAGTGTAAATAAAGTAGATTTAGATGAAATAAATGAAAAATATGAAGACTCGGATATTTTTCAATTGAAAAATAATGTTTTACCTAGAGGTTTGGTTCCTTTAGAAGAATTGTTTGATTTCGATGATGTAGCAAAAAAGCCAAAGATTGAACCTAGTGGAAAGGAGGTTGAGGAATGTAATATAGGAACAGAGTAAAAACCCAAAATGATTAAACTATCTAAATCTTTACCTTCCAAGCAAAAACACAAATATATTGAATTGTTTAAAGAATTTGTAGATGTCTTTGATTGTAGCTATGAGGATTTAAATTCTTATGACACTGGTATCATACAACACAAAATCCCAATAAAAGAAGAACATAAGCCTTTCAGATAGAAACTTAGGAGAATCAATCCAAAGTTACTGCCCCTGATAGAAAAAGAGATTAAAAAGATGTATGATGCCAAAATAATAGTCCCCTTAATATTTTCAAAATGGGTTTCCAATCTGGTTCCTACCAGAAAAAAGACTGGAGAAATCAGGCTTTGCATTGATTTCATAAACCTCAACAAGGTTTCCCTCAAAGAATAATATCCTCTGCCTAATATCCTCTGCCTAAAATGGATCAGATCTTACAAAAGGTAGTTGGAGCCAGTATGATCTCTTTTCTAGATGGTTTTTCTAGCTATAACCAAGTCCTTGTCCACCTTGATGACCAGGAGAAAACAACTTTCACCACACCCTGAGGAACTTTCATGTATGTTAAAATGCCCTTTGGTTTGGTGAATGCTGGTGCCACTTTCCAAAGAGCAATGGACATTGCCTTTGTGGATGAGCTCAGTAGGTTTATAGTCATATAATTGGATGACGTTACTGTCTACTCAAAATCAGATGAGGAACATTTGCAAGACCTTAGACGAGTGTTTGAAAAGTGAAGAAAGTTTGGGATTTCATTAAATCCCAAGAAAAATATTTTTGGTTTAGAAGAAGGCAAACTGCTAGGGAATATAATCTCTAAATATGGAATCAAGATAGACCCCAACAGAATTGTGGCCATCCAAAAGTTAGACCATCCTAAGAACATTAAGGAATTACAGTCCTTCATAGGAAAAACAAATTTTCTGAGAAGATTCATACCCGATTTGGCAGAACTCCTCAGGAACATTACAAATATTCATAAAAATGATACCAAAATAAAGTCGAACACAAAATCTAAACAATCCTTTGAGCAGGTAAAACATACACTTACACAAGCCCCTATATTAATCAATCCAGATTACACTAAGGATTTATTTTTATTCTCTTTTGCATCTGAACACACCATTGTGACAGTCCTTTTGTAGAAAAACAGTGAAGGGCATGAACAACCCATAGCCTTTTTTAGAAAGTCATTGAGAGATGCTGCACTGAAATGCAATATAATGGAGAAACATGCTTTTGCCTTAGTAAAAACAATTAAAGATTTTAGAGTTTCCATTCTCCATTCTCATACTATTGCTTATGTTCCAAATGTAGTGGTGAAGGATATTCTGACTCAGGATAACTCAGATGGTAGGAGAGGGAAGTGGATTGATGTGATTTTGTAATATGATATAGAAATCAAACCAACTAAACTAATTAAGGGTCAGGGCTTGGCGAAATTGATGGCTGAATCCAATTTCCATGCTTTAGATATAAACTTTTTAGTTGTAGTTGATGAACAGGGAGAGAAGGCGACTCCACATGTCAAAGAGGTATTCTCCAATTCTCCATGGTACATAGACATCATCTTTGTCTTTCATAATTTACAAGATCCTCCTGGTCTAACTAAGACTAAAACTAGATTCTTAAAACTTAAAGCATTGAAATATTGCATTCTGGATGGAAATCTTTACTGTAAAGATGATAGAGGCATTTTACTTAATTGTTTAATAAAATATGAAGCTGACAAGGCATTCCAGGATTTCCATGAAGGAGATTGTGGCGGGCATCTAAGTTGGAAGACCACTTCTAACAAGATCCTTAGAGCTGGTTTTTATTGGCCCACCTTGTTTGCATATGTTCATAAAAAGGTAACCTCCTGTCACGAGTGTCAAGTCTTTGAAGGAAAAATAAAACTTTTTCCTTTACCCTTGAAACCTATTTCTGTGGAAGCTCCATTCCAACAGTGTGGTTTAGATTTTATTGGAGAAATTCATCCACCCTCTTCAGGCCAACATAAGTGGATCCTCACAACTACAGACTAGTTCACAAAGTGGATTGAAGTTGTACATTGCAGGCAAGACACTGACTCTTTCATTATTAAATTCTTGGAAAATAACATTCTCTCTCATTTTGTATGTCCTAGCAAGATCATAACTAATAATGCAACAACTTTCAGATTAAAAAATCTAATAGAATTTTGCAGCAATTACCAGATTACTTTGGGACACTCCACAGACTATTACCCCTAGGGAAATGGGTTAACTATGTCCTGAAATAAAAGTTTGGTGAATATCATAAAGAAGATGTTGCAGGAAAATAAAAAATATTGGCACAACAAGTTGGTTCATGTACGTTGGGCTCACAGATTGACCACAAAACGATCAATTCGTATGTCCCCATATCAACTGGTATATGGATTTGATGTTGTTTTCTCCACCTATTTGGGTATTCATATTATGAAATTATTGCAATAAGTACAGTTAGAGCCTAATGATATTCAAAGGAGAATCAATTAGATGATCCAACTCCAACAGTCCAGAGAGGAGGTGTATAACCAGACACAGGTAATTCAAGAGAGCATCAAGAAGATTTATGACAGAAGAACCAAGGACGATGATTTTGAATTGGGTGATTTAGCACTGAAGAGGGATTCCATAAATGAAGACACGAGCAAGCATGGAAAGTTCGACAGTTTGTGGAAAGTTCCTTACATCATTCAAGCATATAGAGGAAACAATGCATTCTTACTCAGGGACAATGATGGAGCAGACCTGCTAGGAGGACTTGTAAATGGTAGGATGCTCAAACATTATGTTCCACCAGAATGAAGATCTTAGTCACTCATCTCATTGTAAAAACCACTTTACTTTTACCTTTATGTCGTGTGTGAGGTGATTTTTATCAGATGGTTGAAGCCCGAAGAGAAGGACCTAAGACACTAATCTGGATCATCAAATTTACAATCATAATAAAGCAAATTAGGATGAAGAAAAATCACTGAGGAAGGAGATTCAAAGCAACAAGTAGTTAGGTTCTTGTCACGTCACAAGGAGAGAACCATTCCCAAGTGGATCCACTGTTATAAGCTTATGTCTCATAGGATCACCTGGTGATTATTATCCCTTATTCTAGTTACATTATGTGTAAATAATATTTTTATTCTGAAAATGATTTAAAAAAGAAAAGAAAAAGAAAAAGAAAAAAAAAAAGAAAGAAAGAAAAGAAAAAATAAATGAAAGAAAGAAAATACAAAAAATCAAAAGAGGGTATAAAAACAGAAAATAAAATGATAAAATCAACATGGAATAATTTGGCTTGATTCATATTGTCTAACCATGATCAAGATCTTTCAATTTATGCAGATAGGATAGTGAATAAACTTGGCTAAACAGTCTAATCTTAGCCAAGTTAGATAGGTTAGTGAATAAATTTGATCAAAAAGTTTAAGTTTGGTCAGATGTCTTAGGTTAGAGTAATTTTTAACCCAACAGTTTAATATGGGTTAAGGTGCTAGGTAATTAGATTAGGATATAGGTTAGAATGTCTTATTTCAATAAAATTGATGAAAGGTTGATTAAATGCCTTTGATTTGAGTTAAAATGATGTATTTTTGACCCCTTGGTGACAAAATGAAGAAAGGGTAAGATGCAAAAACCCACAAAATTATTTTATCCTAAGTTTTTCGGTCATATGAAATTTTTGGTGCATTGTGTTAAAGGGTGCGCTGATCTCAGCGGTCGATCAATGCGTGCTCAGATCTACGGTCGACAGAGAATATCGGACCCCCACGACCTTTCTACCTTTAACGGTGAGGGGGGGTCCGAGTTGGTGGTATTCCTCGATCAGGATCCTCATAATGTGTCCCCTTCCTGTTAACTCGGACCCCCCTCACTCCTTACCAGTTACTGCCTACCCCCCCCTCTAAGTAAACTGCCAAACCGCTCACCCATTCCACCTCCGCACTTCGCCTCCACACTCCACTACCATCCTTCCACGTTACACTCCACTCACCTGTCGCCCATCACATCTCATCCACCTGTTGTCCATCCATTACCCTCCACGTCACCTCCATCCACCCGTTGGCCATTCAATTCCCTCCACATCACATCTGATATGTCCGTTGGCCAATCAATGCAATCAGCCATTATCATTACCCGACCGACTCACCATCTGATCCATAAAGGACACACCTTTCATCCATTTAATGTCTTTTTTTTTCCATTGTGCATTGTTCATTGATCCAGACTGAGTCGAAGCCATATTTTCCCATTCTCCAGAAAACCACCGACGAGATTACAGTCAACAAAACACCATTAAAACCTGGTAAACACAATTAACGACATTTTTCTTTTGCAGGTATCAGTTTGATTGATGACATCCAAATCCAAATCTTCTGAGACTGTAGAAAATCCTTTCCTCCCTCCTCCCATCGATCTGGATCGTATCCCCCTGGCTGAGAAATATTATTTAATTACAGAGACGAAGTGTGAATTTGACTTCTTTGAATTACACTTCTGGCTCAAGGATTTTTTTCTTGATCAGAGTGACAAGATTTGACTCTGGGAGTCCAATCTTCCATTGTATCTTTTTCCCCATACATACCATTTCCCCAAATTTTCCCTGAAATGCCAAGTCCACTACCTTCCAGGCCAAAGGGCCATTGTCTCTTCATCTGGAGAAACTCTTTTCACCATCACCCATCAAACGATAGATCAGATACTGCAGATATCCAAAAAAGATTCTGCCTCCTCCTTCTCCATTGAAATATTAACTAAGCTATAACATAAATTTTCTTTCCTGCGGAGAGCTCATATTTTTGAACTTTCCTACCTGAAAACACTCAGTTACCCAAAACGAATCCCTAATACCATTCCTCCATCTTCGCAGTTAAAGGAAACCAGATCATTTCCTCCCTTTTCTGTCTACTAGGATACTATTCAGACAAGTGGGTAGATGAAACCATTCTATTTTTTCTATCCATCTTCTCCACTAAAGAAAAGGCTACTACACAGTTTGACTACAGTAAGTTTCTAGCTCACAACATCCATGAACAACTCTTCAAGTTTTCCACAGAAGATATGTTCCAATATTCTTCAATAATGGTGTACATGTTCCTCTTTTTCCAAGTAGACAAGTTCTCCTTCTCCCAACAGAATTTGGACCAAGATGGTAATCCTCAACCTGTGACCTTCTAGACATCCATAGTGAGGAAGAACTCATCTGAGTTCAATTTCAAGCAATTCATTGACCAATTCTACCATCCAGTGGTATGCATGCTTAGTGGAAGAACAAAACCAAGGATAAACGAGGAAATTCATAGAATTCTACACTTGTTAGACCTAGCTAAAACAGGGGATTGGTACCTCTACTAGGATCATATAGAAATCATAATCTACAGATGTGAATTACTCCCTTACAATCTGCCAAAGTGTTTTCCTGTCAGGATATTCACTCTGGAATATATCATACAGATGATAAATTTAGATGATTTTCACTTTGTAGCTTTCAAGAAGAAAAATTAGCTCAGGGTCAAAGGTCAGATAGGTTCTTTCATCTGCAACAGTAGAGATGCAGGAGAATAATCCAACAAGATATTAAAGGAAATGAAGTTTAGTCAAATTTTCCCATGGCACTATGACCCCTGTGGCATCATTGCAGAAACCAGGTTAAAGAACAAGATTTCTCCCTATGCTCATGTGCCTAAACCTAAAATTGAGAAATTCATGAACCAGACAGAGTGGGAAGAAAACAATCTGAGACACTGAACAACAATCTTTACCAACCATCATTTCACATACTAGTATGCCACAGGTACAATCAGAGAAGAGGGCTAGAAAGGAAGTCTCCCCTTCAGTCACAGAAGTCTCAGCAGAAGACTTCCAAGTCTACAAAAAGAGGACCAAAACCAACCATACTCCTGACAGATCTAGAGGAGAAGAAACTCAGTCCACCATAGTTATGGAGGGGACACACTCATTACTCTTCTCAAGAAGCCAACAAACCATGTCCACTTCCTCATCCAAGAAACATACTGACACCACACTGACTACTAAGTCCTTGCAAGAGCCTCCAGGACTTAATATTTTTGAGAAATATAAGCCAATCAAGAAGAAGAATGAAATGTTGACCAACAACACCTATGCATAGTTTTGGAAACATACATCTACAACACAACACAAGTTGTTATCTACCTTCGATATAGAGAAAGGAAGGATGCATATGGAGTTCCTAAATTCACAAGTGCCTCACCCCAATGATGTCTCTGATTACAAGAGGGAAACATTTCAATTCAATGTCAAAGAGGTGCATCCAGTTGATCAAATGGATATGCATAGAAAAAATGGGGAGATGATTTTCTCCACCTTGGTTAGTACCTCCATGAATGTTACAAAGTTATAGGTTTCTTTAAACAATGTCCAGTCTCAGCTTAAGCTAGAAAAGATACATTCCTTGGCCAAGGATAACAAGATCAAGTCCCTAGAAGAGATGTTATTGAAAATTGGATATGATCCCTCCAATGTCAAAGAAGCAGAATAAATCCTCAATAATAAAAACATTGACATAACATCATGTTGACGGGCGAAAATGAACGCTCACCAACTGGAAGAGTGGATCCGGTCCGGGGTTGTCTAAATAACCCAATCCATTTGGGATGATCCACCCTGACGGGTTTAGCGGCTCCGTTGGCCGATCTAAGTCCTAGGAAAACTAAAGAAAACTAAGTAAAGGAACTAATCTAAATGAAAACGATGATTAAAACAAACTAATAAACAAATCTGAAATAAATATATGCAGTCTATTGTCTATACTATACAACAATAATTCTAAGAAATTAAATGTTCAATTATCGACATAATTAAATCTTAATCACAAATGTACAATATTTACAGATTACAGATTTTAAATGAAAACCTGCTAAAATCATTTGTAAACTGTCCTATGACAGCAAAACTATTGTTTTTTGATTTTTATAATTTTATGAGAAAGAAATAAAATGAAAACTATCTAAGCTGCACAATTAAAATAATGATCCTAACTATAAACCTGAACTATATGTATATCTATCTAAAATACTTAAATAACACTGATATACTAACCTGTAATAATGCTTTCCAATTTGTCCTGTGTAAAGTATTCAATTCAGCTATTCGACGGGAGGAAACCCACACCAGATTCTTCACAGGCTTCTCGTAAACAAGAAGCAACAGTGATCCTTTGAATATAAACAACAGAACAAACAAGACATAAAACTGACAACAATCTTATGATTTACAAATCATCGCAGTTAGATAAATCCCTGTGTGAAGATCTGTACAAAACAATTCATTTAATGAAGAAGATAAATCTTACTCATCAAATCGAAACAGAGTAATTGTTGTGATAAAACTGAGATACATAAGACATGGACAGAATTTAAATCACAACACATTAACCTGCAATAAGTCTTGATATCTAAAGTAGTCAATGACTTAGTCACAAATTAAAATGCACAAAACCTGAACGAAAGTATGATAAATTGAAAGCTAAAGCTGTTACAACAGATCGACTTCCATTCAAGTCTGTATCATTATAAATCCATAGTCTTGTTCTCCCAACAGTGATGATGATGGGTTCATTACAAAAAATAACAAGTATTTAAAGACCACAGGGTAAAACATCCCTGTGGGAATTATCAAAACAGTTTACAAAAAATCTGGGAACAATCTCCCAAGTCTCTATTCCTGACTAAAGCTAACAATCTATAACAAAACTATATCACAAAAGTATCTCCTAAACTGCCACATCATGCCCAATTGATCATTGAAATTCGTATGCACCTGAAAGTGGACAAGAATAGACAAGTTTAGAGGATATTTTATTGATAAAATTAACAAAAATCTAAATTTTAAGACTAGCTACAGAATCTTGCGATTCTGTAGCTGGTCTAACTTGAACACATAATCGTTTTAAATCCATCCAAAACTAATCGAAATATATTGGAATTATTAAACCAAATCTTTAATTATTAAATCAACACAAAGCAAATTGCTCAAGCCAGAAGTAACCAAATATTTATGCCAATTTAAAAAAAAATGAAATCGTAATTGAATCAATCAATTAATAACAGGATATGTACGATCTGGCACACAACTTTTATTACCAATTCGGAGTAGACAGAATGGTTTAAAAATTGAAAACAATGAAATTATTTTTTGAATCAATTTCAAACAGACTATAATTGATTTAGCCAAACCTTTCATACAAATCCAATATAGACAAAATATGTCAATCCAAAACTTAATCGAGTTGTATCAAATCTGTCTTTGATACCAATCCAACTCATACAAATAATTATGCTAATTCAAGGCACGCAGTATTATTTGCAAATCAAAACAAACAGAAATGAATCGAACCAGTTTGGGGCTGGCACAATCGTTATGCAAAATCATATCAATCAAAACATAGCTACACTATTTTAGAAAACAAATCTTTTATATAGGTCGAATGCAATCATAATCCAAACGAAAATGTTTATTCAAAACGAAACATAATCGTTTCTGGTAAATCGAACTCAACATGATTGTTTTGAATCTATTAAAAACAAATAGAACTAATCGAAAACAAACCCAATCGGTTATATTAATTCAACCAACTCATAAAACAAAATCGATTTTGAAATACATACTTGGGCAGTAAGAAAATTCTTCGATCATGATAATTTTGAATTGACAAAGGCCGTTGCTGCTTCGACATTTCTGAAGACAATTGAACAGGTGGTTTTTTGTTTCTTCTCGTTGGCTTGTAGCCTGCCATTCTCCTTCGACAGGACTGCCACCCATTCCTCTAATGATTTGATCTTAGATTGCAATAGGGGGACGTCCTTGTAATAACATTCAATCCAGGAATTACATTGAGTACACGACGGTTGATCGGGCTTTGGCATCACAGGCGAGGGTTCTTTCAAGTTACCAGGGGTTTGATTGTGAAGCTTAATTCCCGGATAGCTAGGGTCATTCTTGAGGCATGGAGGTAAATTGGAAACATAGTCATAGGGTTCCATAGAGCACATGCCATGAGAATAGGGGTATTCCTTAGTCAAGAATCGTTCAATTTCGGAGTCTGAGTCCTCGCTCAGCACTATTGGCTTCTGGTCAATGTTTTGCTGGGGTTTGTTCCTAGCACATCTCGATATCCATCGAGCATTTTTCTTTCCCTTACTGTTGACAGCAGTGTCACCTCTGCCTTTGTTCCTCATAGGCCTCTTGACGGCCTTAGTATTTTCTTTAGTACATGGGTCGGTCATGGTATCGGGTAGGTCAAGGTTGGGGCAATCCGAGGGTTTGACAGGGGGTAGAAGGATATGAAGTGTCATGGCTGGTCCAACCAAAGTTTCATTAGCCACAACCTTGTCCACTTGGACAGACTCGGGGGTGGAAAAGTCATTCCTTGATAGTAAGGCTTGCCAACAATCACCACTAAGGCTCAAATGGTGGATGATAATAACCTTGATCAAGCAGTGATGAAAAAGGCTTCTATCAGCCTTCTCACACTTGAATATTTTGGACATATTGTACAAACTATGCAAGAGATAATGTGGCATATTCAGAGGGTAGCCTATAAAATTCATCAATAACTGAAGATGATACAGAAATACCAAGCCATACCGACCTTCGCAGGTCACAAACTATTTAACAATTGCCAAAAGATCGTGCCACCTGGGTTTGAGGGTAGTGATAGGCATACCTCTATCACAGCTTACAATCTTTCTCGTTGTGAATAGGAGTAGCCATGACACCTCGTCTACTTTGGAATTTTTAAACCACCTTTGCCCTGTAGCTGGTAGTCTTGTATCTGAGCTTAAGAATTCCTCATTTAGCTCGAGCTGTATGTCTTCGACTTTAGCCCTGCATCCGTCGAAGGTGAGGGCGAACTATTGGGCAACCGAAAGGTTGAAACCCTCAAATATTTCGATAAACACCAGCCAGCCACCATTTTCCAAATCCTTACGAGCATTGTCGAACAACAGGAGTGTTTGGCTACCATTTGGCTCTATGCGCACGACAGGTGCCATAGACGGGAGCACACAGTGAGCTGGGTGAACGGGCAAGGGTTTAGACAGGGTATTCGCCGGATCAAATAATTCATAGACTCCCCCGAAACCAACAGAGGTAACCTAGGATATGAGGGAGGCATTAATGCCAAAGTGTGCGAGGGTGGTGGAACTAGATCAACCCATGCAAAATAGTCATTTCCCAATGTACAACCGACGACGCATATGGTGATTCAAATTGCAATATCAATAAAAAAACCAATGAAAACTATGATGAGTCGACTCGGGTGTTTGCACAAGCATTAGTATTTGCATGGTTTTAAAATCAAAGCAATGTTTCGAATAAGGATTTGACCATAAAACTCATACATTGTATGAAACTACTGAATTAAGGGTCTAATTACCATGTTAATGTGTTTTCATGAAACCAATGTGTCAAGGAAATCGATGAGAGAACATCAAACCACCAATGTATTAAGGACTCAATGACATTCATTACAATACCATCATAGTCTCATAAAAATGAAATCATATTAACAACAAAAGAATGCTAAATGAGTAAAGATCTTGGTATCTTGCCAACTGTGCAAATATAATTAAATTGGAAATGCAATGAACACATAGACAAGAGTAACCATAATAATCCAGTGACGATTTTAATGTGACTTCGAAATCAAAGTTTTCACGCTTTCATTTGTGAAAACAAGAACAAAGGTAGGTGTGCAAATGCGCGAGATAATAGTGTTGTTTTATTCGAAGATTGCAATGAAAATCAAGGGTTACAAAAGACTGGTGTAGGCAGCTTATAAGAATAGGATAAAAATGCAAAATGGCTGCCAACAATGGAGACACACTGGTAGAAGCAGTTATCTCTGTCAAAAGAATGAATTCAGATTATACTAACAAGAATCATTCAAACTCAAAAACAACCAGAAAATTGTCTAAACATCATTATTAATCAAATATTCCAGCAGTGTTTAAAGGATGAGAACTGATAACAGTCTTAAGATAAGCGATCCACAATATTAAAGATAAAATCTCCAATACTGTTGACAGGGCCACTGCTGCTATCAGGCATCCATAGTCTCGACATGGTTTCCATTTAACCCACTCTGATATCCGTATCCTGCCAAGAAGTTCCAGATCAGAATAAAGGACATTTTAAGGTTAAGAGGTTTCATATTTGCAAATTTTCATATACCCAGCATTGCTTCGTTGCCAGCGGGCCTATTCAGTACCCCGTTGAAGTTGTGTTGGTGTCATGCATGCATTTACTCGCTGCCAGCAGACCTGTTCAGCATCCCGACGGGTTTACAAGCACTTCCCACAGCTCTTTTAATGATTTATTTTGTCTTTTAAAGATTTATAGTTGAGCGGGGTGACGCTGAAAATTATGATATTTTAACATATTTTTTACAGACCTCAACAGAATTTTTTAGAACTGTCATTCATTAAGATCCAGAGATGGTTTATTTACAAAACCAAGTTTCTAAGGCAGGGGGACATCTTCTGAGTCGTTCCTTTAAGGAACAGGGACAGCGTAAGAAGATAATAGATGATCGTGACAGGCTTTACTCACAGATCGAAATTAGTTAACTTCTTTCAAACAACAGTCTTTTCTCAACACAGATATAACTTTCAGAAGTATATAATTGATGTTTATACAATTTTTTAGCAGTCATTTCCGTGAAAGAATTTTCTGTTTTCTTTGTCTGAATAGTTCAAAAATCAGGTATGTGTATTTCCAAAAACAAAAACTGATAAGTGCAAGGGAAAAGATCAAAACCAAAATCGTAAAAGAAAAGAAAACGAAAGAAAAATATGCACATAGTATACAAGGGGTTGTCATTAAGCGGAAAATCTTTTCAGAGCTTGGCCATTCACCAGATAGGTGTCAGGCTGTCCTTCTAGATTCTGCAATCGAAAAGAGATGGGACCCAATTTCTCGGCGATTAAAAACGGTCCAAGCCATAAGTTATGAAATTTTGTGTGCTCTCCCTTTCCCTCATGCGGTTTGTCCCATTTCAAGACAAGATCACCTACTTCGAAGTTCCTATCAGAGGCAGAGTTAGAATCAAACCAGCTTTTGACCACTAGTTGATGCTGATCTAACTTACGTTTAGCTTAGGCTCTTACCTCTTCTAGTTTCATTAAAGCGTTGATTCGGTTTTCCAAAGGTGGACCGTCTTTCTCTCATATTTTCTATGATAACTGTAGTGAGGGAAGAAGAATGTGTGGTGGCAGAATTGCTTCTTTTCCATAGACGAGAAAAAAGGGAGAGTTACCTACAACAGTTTTTGGTGTTACCCTGTCAGCCCAGATTGCGTTTAACAATGCATTGTTCCAGTTTTTGTGATTTTCAGCTACCGTCCTCTTGATAATTTTAATCAAATTCTTATTTGTTGATTTTTCCAATCCATTGCCCTGGGGGTAGTAACTAGCAAAATATTTCAATTTAATTCCTTTTTCTAGAGCAAACTCGCTCATCTCAAGAGATGAAAAATAAGAAGCGTTATCGAATACTAAATAGTCAGGGATACCTAAACGAGTGATAATATTCAAATTTAAAAAGGCAATTACCTGACTAGTATTCACAGTTCTTAAGGCGACAACTTCAGATCACCTGGTGAAATAATCTGTGGTTGTTATAATAAACTTATGCTGCTGTGAGGATGGCGGATTGATTGGACCTATAATATCAAGGCCCCACTGTTGAAAATGGGAGTCTACTGAAACAGGCTGCAAAGGAAAGGTTGGTTTCTGTATACGCCCTGACGCTTTTTGACAAATAATACACTTGCGACACAAGGCATGGGCGTCTCTGAAAAGTGTGGGCCAGTAATAACCGGCTCTCAAAACTTTGTGGGCAGTGGTGTCACCACCAAAATTCCCACCATCTTCTCCTGCATGTAACTCTAGTAAGAATTTTTTTGCTTCGTCTTTCTCAACATAGCACATCAGTATGCCATCAAAATTTTGACGAAACAGAATACCATTAACCAAATGAAAGTAGGTAGACTTTAATCTTAACGCTCTTATTTTAGTGGGATCCAGGTGACGGGGGGCTGATCCATGTTCAAGATAGAATTTTATATCGTCATACCATGGACTGACAAAGTTTTGTACACAACAAATTGCATTTTGATTGTGCTGTCCTAGGTTAGACATATCGTTTTCTTCTTGCTGTCCTGCTGCTGAATCAACAACTAAATTACACAGCCCTTGGCCTCTCACTATTTGAGCTGGGGTAATTTCTATGTCATACTCCTGTAAGGAGGTAACCCAGTTTGCCCTCTTTTCACCTAGTTCTTTTTGCACTAACAGGTTCCTAATGGCTGGGTAGGGGACAATAATTTTCGTCCTAGATTTCAAAAGATAAGACCGGAAGTGTTTGACTGCTTTGAAAATAGCGTAGGCTTGCTGATCTACCGCTGGGTAATTTAGTTCCGTGCCTTTAAAAGTATAACTCATAAAGGCAATGGGTACTTCATTGTTTTCGGCATTCTTTTGAGTTAGGACAGTAGCGTAGGAGCGGTCAGAGGCAAAAGTGTAGAGTGTGAAGTCTTGTGAACAGTCGGGACTCATGAGAGAAGGAGCGTCTATTATGGCCTTTTTTATTGCATTAAACGCTTGGATTTCTAAGGGTCCCCAATGATATTGTGTGTCTTTCTTAATTAAATTCTATAAAGGTCTGATCATTTCAGAGAAACTGGGGACGAATCTCCTGACGAAGTTTATCTGGCCTAAGAAAGACTGCATAGAATTTTTGGATGTAGGAAGGGGAAGTTTCGATATGACTTGAGTCCTTTCGGGGTCGATAATCATTCCTTTGCTTGACATAATGAATCCTAAGAGTTTACCTTGTTCTACCGTGAATATAGATTTTTTAGGATTCAAGGAAATGTTGTATTTACGACATCACTGTAGAACGACTCTTAAATGAGCTAGATGATCAGTTTTGTTTTTCAAAAAAAAAGTAACATCATCTAAGTAAACTACGACAGACTGATTGATTAAGTCTCAGAAAGTGATGTCCATCGCTCTCTGGAAAGTGGCACCGGCATTAATCAATCCAAAGGGCATTTTTCGATAAGCATAGGTGCCCCATGGAGTGCGGAAGGTAGTTTTAAGTTGGTATGGAGGAGACATCAGGACTTGGTTGTACCCCAAAAAACTATCCAATAAGGATAGCCTTTCAAAACCAAATACCTGTTGAAGGATCTGTTCCATGGGTGGGACAGGATAGTTGTCTTTATTAGACGCTCTATTAAGGTTTTAGAAATCGACGCATAGTCGAATTTCCCCACTTTTCTTCCGGACAGGGACAAGGTTAGAAACCCATTGAGTGTGCCTAACTTGGAAAATTATCTTAGCATTTAGGAGTTTATTTAATTCTTTTTTGACGGTCAGTTCGAGCTTAGGGTGCATTTTTCTTAATTTTTGTTGAAAGGGCAAGGTTTGGGGTTTCATAGGAATGACGTGTTGTATGATGTTAGGGTCAAAAGTTTTAAGGTCATCATACATCCACGCAAAAACATCTTTAAATTCTTTAAACAATTTAATAAATGCATATTTTTCTTGTTCAGAACACCCCACCCCTAAATTAATGCACTGCGGATTGTCATTAGTTCCTAAATTTACTTTTTCATATGATAAAGAGGAACTATTGGTTTTACAGTTGACCGATTTTTTGAATTTATCTTGAAGATAGTAAAATTTCTCTAATCTAACTACAGATTTAGGGATCGAATTTACCATGTCTGATGAAGATTCAGGAGTTCTCGGATCTGCTATTACCGTGAAATTGCACAAATTGTCGTCGTGGGTGCATTCATCGATCACCGCGCCTTGAAAAGTTTCTTCCATATGCAGGAAGCTAATAATCTGTTGATCGTCATCAAAGACTCTCCAATTTGTGATGTTGTCGGGAATGGATGGCCTGAACAACAGTTTGATGGAGAATGCATTCGGGGACAATCCTTCTGCAGGAAAGAGTTTGGAAGCTACGTTAGCTAATAGATCAGCTTCAGAATTATTCAATCTAGGAATAGAATTTATATTGAAAGAAGAAAATTTATTCATTAAATTCCATACCTCGGATTGGTAGCTTTTAAGATGCCGAGATAGATAGTGGATAGAATCTCTTACCTGTCTAACCACGATTTCAAAATCGCCAAAGACAACCAAGTTTTTAATGTTCATATCTAAATCTTTTCTGAGGCCCTGCAGTAAAGCCTCATATTCTGCTGTGTTATTAGTACATTCAAATTCTAACCTACATGCAATCAGGGTTTTGTTACCTGCGGGATCGATAATAATGCAGCCTGCACCAGCTCCTTCTTTGGACTTTGACCCGTCAAAGTATAGAGATCAAATTTGATTTTCATCGGGTGCATGAGACCATTGTGTAGAAGCTGTTGGCTGCACATATGCTACAATCTCGGACTGTTGTTATGGATTGGTGATAGCTGAAGTCTCGGCCATGAAATTGCCGAAAAAGGTATCCATCCCTTGTATTTCGGGTGAATCGGCAGAAGGTTTAAATGGCTCATTGGGATCGTTCAAATCTGTGACCGTGAACTTAAGGTAGCGTTCATGATTTACCTTGATTTTGTTGGGCTTGTCGTTCTTTGGAAGCCACAGGTGAGACCAATTTGTCGCGAAATAGCCGTGTAGCTGCTCCGACCAGTCCCTGCTTAAAAATAGACCATACACTTATGGAATATCCATAACAATAATATCAATCACTTGATGAACCTTGGGGTTAGACGATAATCTTATAAGCACATTCCTTAATTCGCCTATGACTTTTACACTAGTTCGATCAAGTTGAATGATTTTTAAAGTGGATGGTTCAACCTCAGCATTAATTTTCTGACACACCGACCAAGGCATCACATTGGATGATGATTTTGAGTCTACCATTCAATTGTGCACGTTTCTATTAAATATTTCAAAAGTTAACAAGAATGGAGGTACATTCCTGCGAGTACTAAGGGTGGTAGCTTGTGGTTTTTTACTCGCAGTTTCTAAAGCTAATTTATCTACATTTGTTACATTATTTACAGGAAGACTTCCTTTATCATGAGGATCAGGATTACTCTTAGCGGAAGTCTTTTGAGGAACTTTTTTCTGAACAACCTTGTTTGAATTACCATTTTTTCTATTCTTAGCGATGTTCTGTAACATTTTTTGTAGCAGAAATGGAAATTTTAATAACTCATAAATAGAAATTTTAGCCCTTAAATTTTTAAGATATTCAACTAAATCATAATCTAAGTTGGGGTTTACATGACTCTATTTAGTCTCAACTGGTTTAGATTGCTTTGGGGGCAAATTCGTAGTGTTTTCGGAAGAAGGTTTGTTTGTTGTCTTACTCCTAGTATTGTAGGGATGTACTGTCTCGAAGTTAGCTTGAAAGATGCTATCCGAGAAGTGTCCAAAGATGTTCGGAGAAGATTCTTCTTCTTGAACTGTCTCTTGTTCAACAACCTCCTCAGGAATCTCAGGAGGCAACAAGTTATCCTGGGCTTCTAGAATTGTTTGAAGGGCGTATTGTAGGCTTTCTAGATTAAGGCCCTCGGTAGTCAGATTAGGTTGGTTGGTGGGAAAAGGATTCCTGAACAGGGTTTTGTAGGGCCCTTTGCTTGAAGAAGCTTCTTCGGCTGTCCTTTTCAAATCTATAACTTGATTTGACAGTTTTTGAACGAATTTAGTTAGGTTTTCTAAATCCGATCTTTCAGGTTTTGATTTATTTTGAGCGGGTCTAGGGAGGATTTCAATATTCTTTTTGGAAGAAGAACTAGTCTTTGTTTCGTTGCTAGTAGTGTCTTTTAAAATAAGTATGTCTTTTTCAAACTGGCTGGCCTCTTCGAAGGCCTCTAACAACGTGGCTTTCTTAGATCATTTAACCCAAATGGATATACTTTGATGCAAGGCTTTAGTATAGTACGCTATGATAAGATTCTCAGCAGGCATGGAATCCGTAGGGATTCGGTTCTTTAGTGTTAAGAATCTTTGATTAAAGTGTTTAATTTTCTCTTTTGGGTTCATTCTTAAGCTAGAAATCTCCATAACTAGAAATTCCGGGGACTTATCGTCTTCGAATTTTTCCAGAAAGAATGACTCGAATTTCTCCAAAGACACGATGGTATGGGGTTGTTGGGAAAAATACCAGGTAGAGGCATTGCCCTCGAAAGTGTAGGGGAACAACCTACATACTACGTCTTCGTGCTCGACATTACGGAGTCTAATGGCTAACATAAACTTTTTAATGTGATCTTCGGCGATCTGTTTGGAGTCAGGGTCAAACTTGGGAAGCCACTTCTCCGGATGTTTGGGTAAGGGATGTTGTGCCCCAGGTATGGCTACTGCATCCTGGTCGAGCCAAGGTCTAGCAGGATTGTTCTGGTTTTCCATTGGTGTAGGCGGTGTGGAAGGCTGAGAAGGAGAACTACTGATGCAGGAGAATCACAATTACCAAAGCGAGCGTGGAGCCAGCGCATGTTTTTTTAACAAATGACATATTGCTTTGAAATTTTTTGGGAAATGATGCGTCAAACCTTCAATGAACCATTTATGAAGGAGCGCCTTTTGTATATTGTATTGGACCTTGAGCGACACACTCTCGTCCTTAGTAGATAGGAGGCATTTAATCTAGTTAATGCTGGTAGATAGGAATTTAATTTAGATTTGATAGCTTTAGAGTCCGAGAGGGAAAACGGATATAGACACCCTCATTGTATCATTGTAACATAGGAAACATTATTCACGAAGAGAAGAGCAAGCAGAGAATTGTATGAAGAACACCCATGTACAGGCATTTGAACTAATAGAAGAAAACTTTGATTCAAATCCATGGTTTGTGTTATTTCTCTATGTATTGAATGTATGCTCATGAATGCTTGTTTTTTTGTTATGCATTTGCTTTGATGTGCTGTGCATATGATTTCATGGTTGAGTTGAAATATGAAGGAAAGGACGAATGAGTTTCAATTGTTTCTCTAACTGAGCGAAGATTCCTGCAAGGAGGGCAGTCGAAAACATCCGCAAGGAGTGTGTTGATGGAGGCTCAGGTAGTTTAACTCTTATTCTCATTCACCCAGAAGTGAAGTTGGGTTGCTGGAGCTGTACTAGAAGTATGCAGGCAGAAGGAAGTCTCAGTTGTGAATCTGAGCAGAAGTTTTGGAGGACTGCTACTGCAGGGGTGCGCAGAGTCAAGAGAGGTTGAACACTTGAAGTGTTTGCAGAGTTTCCACAAGGAGTGCGTGCAAAGATCCTCTTTTGAGGCTTGAAGTCATGAGAAGAGCCCAAGAGGGATAAATCCTTCGAAGTGTTGAAGGGAAACATGAAGAAGTTAGTGATTGGAAGCTTGTAAGAGTGTTGCAAGTTCGCGTATAGGAGGGTTCGCAGCAAGGAATCCTTAATGAGGAGAAGTAACGGTCAGGATCTTGTGGAGGGAACTCATGAAAATCCCGTGAGCCATCAGATCCATCAGAAGTAGTGAGGAAATTACGACCATATTAGAAGTTTAAGCTCAGGACACCGTGAGCCATTGGATCATCATCTGGTTACCCGTCAACCGTCTGATTGGACAGAAGCTGCAAAGGGTTTAAGATTGTGCGAGACATTGGGGTTTCAGAAGTTCAGAAGTTCGAGGCCGATCGGGTTTCGAAACATCGACAGGAAATCCTAGCCGTTGATCTCGGCAGGACACACGTTAGGAATCCGAGAGGAGTCGGAGTTCGTCATTTCGGGGTTCTTGAGAGCATAAGAATCGTTGCATCAAGAATCGCGATATCGCGATCCGTGATATCCCGATGAGTCCTGAACTATCCATTGGTTGGGGACGCGTGTCAAAAGATCTAAACCAGTCAAGAGTCAGAGTATCGGGGTTTTCGAAGACATAGAACTCTTGTCGGTTGGAATCGCGATCCGCGGAATCCCGGCAGGAGAATTGTGTGTGGGCCACGGCAGGATCTAAGGAGTGGAGAGAGGTGCCATCAGGGATCGGGAGTCGGGGATCTGTGGGGCACGAAACTTGCGACACCATAGGTGTCGATTTCCCGATGGGGAATTTCCCGACAGAAGCAGGGAAGCGTGGGTGAGTTTTTCATCGGGATTCGGGGATTTGTGAGACCCGAATTCGTGACCACGGGATTTGCGATAACGCGAAATCCGATTTCCCGATTTGAGCAGGGAGATTGATAAGGATAATTCTGTGGGTGTTGGAAAGTCCCGATAAGGGATTTGAAGAGATTTTTGGGTTCTTCGGGCCAAGAGAGGAGAAGGTCCTATGTGAGCAGTGTACCTGAGGGTGCGGTTGCATCAACTACCTTCGTCAGAAGAGTCTTCTCCCGAAGAAGAAGGAGGTGATGGAGGTGGTGAAGGTGGTATTCTAGTTCCTCCTGTAGCAGGAGTGAGGATTGGATCTGTAGGGTTTAAAGTGAGGTTAGTGCCTCCAAGTTGATCTCTGATATCAGAGAAATCTAAAGGTTGGTCCAAAGGCCAATTTGGTTGCCTTAAACGGGCGAAGGCACTATGTGTTCTTAAAAGAGATTGGCGGACAATCTCTTGTATGTTAGCACCTGTAGGATTTGGGGTTTTTGGTTCGACTGTGATCCGTAGATCGTCATTTGATGTGGTTGCTGTTTGAGGGGGGATGTTGTCGTTTGAATGGATTCTAGTCACTATAGGTGAGCGGTTGGGTGGTGGAGGAGTCTTACGACCGCCTCGTGCCATTAATAAGTTTCAGGCCGTCCTTCTAGTGCCATTTGTTGACGGGTGAAAATGAACGCTTGCCAACTGGAAGAGTGGATCCGGTCCGGGGTTGTCTAAATAACCCAAGCCGTTTGGGATGATCCACCCTGACGGGTTTAGCGGCTCCGTTGGCCGATCTAAGTCCTAGGAAAATGAAAGAAAACTAAGTAAAGGAACTAATCTAAATGAAAACGACGATTAAAACAAACTAATAAACAAATTTGAAATAAATATATACAGTCTATTGTCTATACTATACAACAATAATTCTAAGAAAATAAATGTTCAATTATCGACATAATTAAATATTAATCACAAATGTACAATATTTATAGATTTTAAATGAAAACCTGCTAAAATCATTTGTAAATTGTCCTATGACAGCAAAACTATTGTTTTTTTATTTTTATAATTTTATGAGAAAGAAATAAAATGAAAACTATCTAAGCTGCACAATTAAAATAATGATCCTAACTATAAACCTGAACTATATGTATATCTATCTAAAATACTTAAATAACACTGATATACTAACATGTAATAATGCTTTCCAATTTGTCCCGTGTAAAGTATTCAATTCAGCTATTTGATGGGAGGAAACCCGCACCAGATTCTTCACAGGCTTATCGTAAACAAGAAGCAACAGTGCTCCTTTGAATATAAACAACATAACAAAAAAGACATAAAACTGACAGCAATCTTATGATTTACAAATCATCGCAGTTAGATAAATCTCTGTGTGAAGATCTGTACAAAACAGTTCATTTAATGAAGAAGATAAATCTTTACTCATCAAATCGAAACAGAGTAATTGTTGTGCTACAATTGAGATACATAAGACATGGACATAATTTAAATCACAACGCATTAACCTGCAATAAGTCTTGGTATCTAAAGTAGTCAATGACTTAGTCACAAATAAAAATGCACAAAACCTGAACGAAAGTATGATAAATTGAAAGCTAAAGTTGTTACAACAGATCGACTTCCATTCAAGTCTGTATCATTATAAATCCATAGTCTTGTTCTCCCAACAGTGATGATGATGGGTCCATTACAAAAGATAACAAGTATTTAAAGACCACAGGGTAAAACATCTCTGTGGGAATTATCAAAACAGTTTACAAAAAATCTGGGAACAATCTCCAAAGTCTCTATTCCTGACTAAAGCTAACAACCTATAGCAAAACTATATCACAAAAGTATCTCCTAAACTGCCACAACATGCCCAATTGATCATTGAAATTCGTATGCACCTGAAAGTGGACAAGAATAGACAAGTTTAGAGGATATTTTATCGATAAAATTAACAAAAATCTAAATTTTAAGACTAGCTACAGAATCTTACGATTCTGTAGCTGGTCTATTTTGAACACAGAATCGTTTTAAATCCATCCAAAACTAACAGAAATATATTGGAATTATTAAACCAAATCTTTAATTATTAATTCAACACAAAGAAAATCGCTCATGCAAGAAGTAGCCAAATCTTTATGCCAATTTAAAAAAAAAATGAAATCGTAATTGAATCAATCAAATAATAACAAGATATGTACAATCTGGCACACAACTTTTATTACCAATTCGGAGTAGACATAATCGTTTAAAAATCGAAAACAATGAAATCATTTTTTGAATCAATTTCAAACAGACTATAATTGATTTAACCAAACCTTTCATACGAATCCAATATAGACAAAATATGTCAATCCAAAACTTAACAGAGTTGTATCAAATCTGTCTTTGATACCAATCCAACTCATACAAATAATTATGCTAATTCAAGGCACGCAGTATTATTTGCAAATCAAAATAAATAGAAATGAATCGAACTAGTTTTGGGCCGACACAATCGTTATGAAAAATCGTATCAATCAAAACATAGCTACACGATTTTAGCAAACAAATCTTTTATACAGGTCGAATGCAATCATAATCCAAACGAAAATATTTATTGAAAATGAAACAGAATCATTTCTGGTAAATCGAAGTCAACAGGATTGTTTTGAATCTATTAAAAAAAAATAGAACTAATTGAAAACAAACCCAATCGGTTATATTAATTCAACCAACTCATAAAACAAAATCGATTTTGAAATCCATACCTGGGCAGTAAGAAAATGCTTCGATCATGATAATTTTGAATTGACAAAGGCCATTGCTACTTCGACATTTCTGAAGACAATTGACCCGATGGTTTTTTGTTTCTTCTCGTTGGCTTGTAGCCTGTCATTCTCCTTCGACATGACTGTCGCCTGTTCCTCTAATGATTTGATCTTAGATTGCAATAGGGGGATTCCCATGTAATAACGTTCAAGCCAGGAATTATATTGAGTACACGACGGTTGATCGGGCTTTGGCATCACAGGAGAGGGTTCTTTCAAGTTACCATGGGTTTGATTGTGAAGCTTAATTCCCGGATAGTTAGGGTCATTCTTGAGGCACAGAGGTAAATTGGAAACATAGTCATAGGTTTCCATAGAGCATAGGACATGAGAATAGGGGTATTCCTCAGTCAAGAATCGTTCAATTTCGGAGTCTGAGTCCTCGCTCAGCACTATTGGCTTCTGGTCAACGTTTTTCTTGGGTTTGTTCCTAGCACATCTCGATATCCATCGAGCATTTTTATTTCCCTTACTGTTGACAGTAGTGTCACCTCTGCCTTTCTTCCTCACAAACCTCTTGATGGCCTTAGTATTGTCTTTAGTACACGAGTCGTTCATGGTATCGGGTAGGTCAAGGTTGGGGCAATCCGAGGGTTTGACAGGGGGTAGAAGGATATGAAGTGGCACGGCTGGTCCAACCAGAGTTTCAGTAACCGCAACCTTGTCCACTTGGATAGACTCGGGGGTGGCAAAGCCATTCCTTGATAGGAAGGCTTGCTAACAATCACCACTAAGGCTCAAATGGTGGACGATAATAACCTTGATCAAGAAGTGATGAAAAAGGCTACTATCAACCTTCTCACGCTTGAATCTTTTTGACATCTTGTACAAACTATGTAAAATATAATGTGGCATATTCAGAGGGTAGCCTATAAAATTCATCAATAACCGAAGATGATACATAAATACCAAGCCATACCGACCTTCGCAGGTCACAAACTGTTTAACAATTGCCAAAAGATCGTGCCACCTGGGTTTGAGGGTAGTGATAGACATAACTCTATCATAGCTTACAATCTTTCTCGACGTGAATAGGAGCGGCCACGACACCTTGTCTACTTTGGAATTTTTAAAACACCTTTTCCCTGTAGCTGAGCTTACGAATTCCTCATTTAGTTCGAGCTGTATGTCTCCGACTTTAGCCCTGCATCCGTCGAAGGTGAGGGCGAACTGTTGGGCAACCGAAAGGTTGAAACCCTCAAATCTTTGGATAAACACTAGCCAACCACCATTTTCCAAATCCTTACGAGCATTGTCGAACAACAGGAGTGTTTGGCTACCATTTGGCTCTATACGCACGACAGGTGCCATAGACGGGAGCACACAGTGAGCCGGGTGAACGGGAAAGGGTTTGGACAGAGTATTCTCCAGATCGAATAGCTCACAGACTTCCCCGAAACCAATAGAGGTAACCCAGGATATGAGGGAGGCATTAATGCCAAAGTGTGCGAGGGTGGTGGAACTAGATCAACCCATGAAAAACAGTCATTTCCCAATGTACAAACGACGGCGCATATGGTGATTCAAATTGCAATGTCAATAAAACAACCAATGAAAACTATGATGAGTCGACTCGGGTGTTTGCACAAGCATTAGTATTTGCATGGTTTTAAAATCAAAGCAATGTTTCGAATAAGGATTTGACCATAAAACTCATACATTGTATGAAACTATTGAATTAAGGGTCTAATTACCATGTTAATGTGTTTTCATGAAACCAATGTGTCAAGGAAATTGATGAAAGAACATCAAACCACCAATGTATTAAGGACTCAATGACATTCATTACAATACCATCACAGTCTCATAAAAATGAAATCATATTAACAACAAAAGAATGCTAAATGAGTAAAGATCTTGGTATCTTGCCAACTCTGTGAATATAATTAAATTGGAAATGCAATGAACACATATACAAGAGTAACCATAATAATCCAGTGACGATTTTAATGTGACTTCGAAATCAAAGTTTTCACGCTTGCAGTCGTGAAAACAAGAACAAAGGCAGGTGTGAAAATGCGCGAAATAATAGTGTTGTTTTATTCAAAGATTGCAATGAAAATCAAGGGTTACAAAGCACTGGTGTAGGTAGCTGATAAGAATAGGATAAAAATGTGAAATCGATGCCAACACATCCCTGAGGAAACAACTAAAAATCTCAGCCACTGAAGATCCACAGGCAAAAGAAATGGCAGAGACTGAAGGTCACAAGGAGGAAATGCTAAAATTGATAATGGTGCAAAATGCACAGATCAGGGAGATGCAGGCTGAGCTAGAGAAGCTAGTCAAAGAGAAGGAACAAAGTGTGCCAATGACTATCATCCCACTACAAGAAGTATGTATCATAGGAGTTAGTACAGTATCAACAACACCTATAATAGAAATTACTTCAGCCATTCCAGTGAGAACTTCAGATGATTTTGAGAGATTGGTGAAGTCGATGGAGGACATGACCCTGCAAGGGGATGAGATTAAAATACTGCAAGAGGAGATTAATAACCTCCAAAAACTAAAATCCATGTTTCATTCAAGTTACAACATAGAGATGCACAAGTCACAGAGGCTTACTCAGGAAATACAAAAGTTGCAGAAAGAGACAGTCATGGCCAAGACACTATCAGAAGCCAAAGAAAACATATGGATGGACATCAACAAGTCCATGAAAAGATTTGGCCCCTTATACAAATTTTGTTTGAACAACATGAACTTGTGTAGAGAGCCAAACAAGGTATTGACAAGATAAGGGGAGAATTTGGAGAAAAGCCTACATAAGCCACATAAATCATCAGTTTCTTGAATTACAAAACGAAAGAAGAGTTGGAAGCATTGGAGATCGAGGATAGAACATAAACACTTCTTAAGGTAAAAAAGGTTTTGACCAAGAAGGGATTAATGCTACAACTTGAGGAGAAAGCTCAGTCAATGGATATTAGAGTGAAGAGGTTTTTCAGCAAGGTCGATTCATTGCACAAGAAAGGTCTTCCAGGTTTACTAGTGATCAATGATAAACTGATTACTCTATCAGATTACAAACATAAGATCCTAGCAGTGGTGAAAGATGGTTCTAAATTTGCAGGCATCTAAGGGAGCATAACTAGCAAAGATTTCTTGGAAACTCCACAGTTGGACCTAAGCATCCAACATGAGATAAAATACATCTTCATCACTAAGCCAACCTTTGCCAAGTAAACAAAAATGGATGAAACTTATAGAATATTACTCAAGGTCTCCATCCCCAGTCAAAAGAGATGGGAAGACCTATGTGCCTTGATCGAGTAGATATGATGTGTACATCCGAGTTAGCATGAGGAAGACAGTCAAATTCGAGTGGATGAATCACCAACTACTTTCCCATAAATCAACGTTCAGGCTTTGGACAGATCACCAATAGTCCTATTATTTTGTAATATGTAATCTAGTTAGTTATATTTTTCTTCTATCGTATCCTAGTCATTAATGACAAGATTAGATGTAATTATTGTATAAATAACTATCACTTAGAAGTATTGAGGGTTGATTCTTGTGCCCAGGAAGCTATCATTGTAATCTTTTGGATAAGATCGACCAGTAATAAAAAGACAGAATTACAAGATTCTTGCGTTTGGATGTTGGTGATTTTCATCTTTCTCTGTTAATGTTTATCTTACTCTGTAATCATTTTTTTTTTGTCTTTAATCGTTTAAAGGAAGTTAATGTACAAAATTTGTCCCAGACACTTTGTTTCTGGTCTTTAATGATCTTCATGTTATTCTTTTGATATTAACAAAAGAAATTCTTAATTGCTTCTTTGCTTGACTGAATATCTCACATGTTCTATCTTTCCACCACATTTAAATCTATAATATCCAATATTCTCACTATCTCGCCCTATGAATAAATCTTATAAAATCTCTATCAGATCTTAAGATTTAATAAAGACCCCATAGCCCAATAGATGTTTAAAGAAATACTTTAGCCAATCTTTATAAACAAAACAAACAAACCCAGATTATTTTTAACTAGCCTAATATCTAAAAATCAACCATATCTAAATCCTACAGAGAGATCCCTCTCTGAAACTGGCAGGGCTAGATCCCAGTTTCAAAGTGGTTTTGGTAAGTTACCTCTATTAATTTCTTCTTTCCTTAACAACCTTTGGGAGTTACAGAGTGTTAACACCATCCACCAAGTGGGGAAATGACTATTTTTTTGTGGTTGTTGGTCGCTTTTCTAGGATGGCGATTCTGGTCTCTTGCAAGAAGAGCATCACAACAAAGGCCACTGCCAAGATCTTCTTTGAATGAGTCTAGGTACATTTTGGAATCCTACAAACCATTGTCTTAGATCAGGACAATCAATTTCTCCACACGTTCTGGTCGAGCCTCTGGTCACTGTTGGACACCAAGCTCACCAAATCCATGTCCTTCCACCCCTAGACAGATGGACAAATCGAGGTCGTAAATTGAATGATCGTGCATATCTTGCACATGTATAATTCCAAGAACCCTCACCCATGGGATGATATTCTTCCCTATGTCCAACATAGCTACAACCGAGCCCTGCATATTTCAACCGATCACATCCCCTTTTAGGTGTGGTTGGGATTCCAACCATTCGGTCCCATAGATGTTTCATTACCCCTTGTGTTCACCTTGGTCGAATAATCTACTTCTCTCTGGGACTCTGCTATCTCCCAAAATCAATTCTACATAGGTCCCCTTTCCCCTCAGGTGTAGGTCATATGGAACCCGCAGGCCCTTTTCTTGGTGATCTTGCAAATTTTAAACTAGCAGGCGATAGCTCATTCGGCTAGGCCCCCTCTCCTCATTTTACCTCGGGCTATGACCCGAGGCTTAACCCAAAAGGCGCTTCAGACTTCGGTGTTTAGGAGCTATGAACATTCCACCACCTTTTCCTCCCGAAGTAACCTTTACCCAAAACTTTGGATTGAGAACCACGTGCTCATCTCGATCTAAGGTTGATATAAGCCCTATGTCTCCACCGTCGATGACTTCTAGTCAATGCACCACTACTCTATTTCTCTTAGAGTGTCAATTCTCTAGCATGGATCTCCACGCTCCACATGTCCCTCTGTTCATCCAAAGATCCTATGGATTTCAACCTTTGGGAGTTTTGGCCTTTGGGACTTTACTTCTCAGTTTCTCCCAAAGTGTCCTATCACTAAAGTAATGGATTTGACACCACGTGTCCACACAATCTGACGGTTGGGATTAACTTCCCTCTATTTCATGAAAAGTGTTTTTTATAACGCTAATTTTCACCAGACATGCTTACTTGACATCAGGCCATCTCATATTCCTTCTTTTCCAAAACACTGTTGAACAACTCTTCTTAAAAACCCCTTTTATAAAGGCCCAAGTGCCCTGCTACATTACTGCACGAGTGTACAAGCTAGATGACACAAGACAACCCACGTGTGCCTACAAAAGTACGAAAAAAGGAAAGTTGCTGACGGAACACACAACTTTAGGTAAGTTAACAAAACCTTTTGGCCATGCATGGCCGGACATTCGACCAAATACCTATCTTCTTATAGCCTATAAAAGAAGGGTTAGGGGTCCCATTTGGAAGAGGAGAATCATAGTAAAGAAACTATACCCGATTGATCATTCCCTTTGTCCCAACCTTTAGCCATCCTTGTGCAAAGAGAAGAATAGAGAAAAGAAGTTGGAAGACAGTGGAAGAAGATCCCATGACCAAGATCAAGGAGCAGTGGCCGACTTTATCATTGTGAAGTTAATAAAAGAATTGCTTTTCCCATCCCGCCATATGAGATTGTCATTATTGAAATATTGATTGTATGATTGATTAAATCTCTAACCCATTAGTTCATAGATCAAATGCATGTGGAGTTCTTTGTTTGTCTTTAGTGAATGCAGGTCAGCATTGGGAGGAGATTTGCAGTCAAAGAACGACCAAGCATGAAAAGGGATCGACATCAAACACGAAGAATAAGGTACATCAACTTAATCTCTTGAGCCTTTTATTCACATATGCGTAATGGGGGTATAGGAATGAGATGATGGTAAAAAGTAAGAATATTTAGGTCATTTATGCATGCATGATAAAACCCTTAGTACTAGTTTGTAGGAGGGATTTCCCACCCAGAACAGAATTGGCGACCATACTGGGGAACTCTAGGGTTTTTGGGAATATTTTTTGGGTAGTTTTAAAAACTGGTTTCATTCCTTATTTTTAAAGTTTTTGCAAAAGTCTGAGCTAACAAAGATTCTGGTCTTCCATACCAATTATCTCTGTTTCTTTGCGTGAATGCATTTTTTTTTTCTTTTCCGAGACCCACAGAGGTACACGTGGCCTGTATAAGGTCTGCACTGGTGTACCCACGCCCTACCTTCTCATAGCTCGCGTGTACATGCTAGTTGAGGAAGTGTCAGTCGTGTGTATGATTCCAGAAATTTTCTTTTAGAGAGGGAGTCATCCTCTCCCCTATCAGAAATAGTCCTTCTCAGGGGTTTTCTGGAACTCAATCTAGTCTTTGTTGTTTGCAGTCTATAGCTTAGGTTTCACCTCAGATTGGTTTGTTCTATGAAGTTTTCCTTGAATTGTTTTTTTTTCTGTTAAAGTAAGTGTCTGAGTCTTCAAGAGATCCTAGTTCTCAGTACCAATAGGCTCTGCCTGGGCTGGATTGCTTGGCCTTTCATTTGTCTCAGAGTTTCAGAGATACACGCAGCCTGTATAAGGCCAACACACGTGTACACGCGCTCTGACTTTACACAGCTCGCGTGCACATGATTGTTGTTGAACTGTCAGCAGTGTGCTCGTGGAGAAAATTTTTGTTGAAGGTGAGGTAGTCATCCTTTCCTTTGAAAAGAGTTATACCTATTAGGTTTTTGGGTCTCTGTCATAGCGGTCAGTAACTTAGGTTTGATCACATCAATAGCTTTCTTTTTCATTAAGAAGTTTTCCTCAAAATTTTCTTTTATAGGGTTTTTAGACAAGTGTGACAGTCCAATTTTAATTTGTTTGTGTGTGATTTTTAAAGTGACTCTTTGCAATCTGCGCTTAGGCTAGAAGTTTTCTTGGTTTTTACTTGTTGATATTTTTCCTTTTTTCTTTGTGAGCATTCAAATAAAAAAAAAATCTTTTATTTCTTTGTTTGGTTAAATAGTGTTGTTTTGCATTAGTAACTAGGGAAAAGTATTTTCTTTCAGAAGTTCTTGATGGTTTACTTAGATCATAAGTAGCTCGTAGTCGAGTGAAATCCTTATTTGATTTTGTTGTTCAAAGATCTTAGAAAATTTTTAAGTTTGAAAAGTTGTTTAAGATTTGAGTTAAGTGAAGGTATTTTGTTTCCAGCTTTCAGCTTATTTTTCTTTCGTCTTTCAAACATCACTAGTTTAACTTTCATAACCTTTGAATTAAGACAAGACATAAAAATTAACGCTAAATCTAAAATTCATTAGAACTTTTATGTTTGTAGGGTCAACCAACTAGTTTAGGGTTAGGGCCTTGAATTAGGTTGGAGAGGAAACTCTTCAAGGCCATTAAATCAAGCATTGGAGTCTGAGTTAGGGAGTGTCAAAGTCCAATATCGTGAAAGTTATCCGGGACCCCCCTCTAACACAAGGGCTAAACACGAGTTCGCATGCGGAAAGGTAGTGGAGATAACCCCTCCAAAGTTGGACCAATCGTAGTGGAGAACACATATAGAGGGCTTGTCTTGGGATTTCGTCGATTGCATTTTCCACAGAGCTTCGTGGGTCTCAAATCCATTCGAGGTCCTTAGTTGTCTTCCAGACCACTTGCCTTCGATACCCTTGATATGTTTCAGGCTCGATACCCTACTCATTTTGGTCTACCTGACTTTCGATTGTACCCGCCTGGTGTATGTTCGCGCGCTAGAAACCTAGTTGCCTATCTTTTTAGAGACATACACATGTGACTGCGGAGGTATACTAAAATACCTAGGACAGACATCGGGCCACGCTTTGCAGAGTATACCCGAAGGGTGCTTCCGTGTTCGAGTTTCACTTGCACCGATAAGTTTCTCTAGTGTTGGTTGTTGTAACTGTTCTTCCAACTAGTTTAGTGTTTTCTTGTTTTATCTTGGAGGGAATTTTTTAGTGTGTGTTGTTTTTTGAATGAATAGAAATCCCTAGGGTGTCTTTGATATTCTCACACAATGGAGGATCACGAGCTCCGCTGGTCACGAAGGCTTTTGGGCCTATCATTGGTTACACTGGAGCCACCTCTGCCACCACTGAGGCGAAAGCTATACCAACAAGGGTCTTTTGAAGCGACCAGGTCACAAGAAGTTGTACCTGACCAACATCCGGAGGAAACGACCGTTTTAGACTTTGGAGTGAAATCTCTTGGTCCATATGAAACTCCAACCACTGATCTTTCAGCACCCATCATCATACCGATTCACCCTTACGAGTGCCAGAAAGTGTCACACGCAGCAATGGAAACAAATGTTGTCACTTCTTCTGGGAATTCTTCAATTCCCACTACGGTTGTCACCACAGGAGATTTTCCACCTCCTGACCCACTGTCACCGGTCTGAGCCACCATGGTCTTGACCGCATCTACCTCGAATAGTGGTCCAATCCCGTCTATGGCGGCGGCCACAACCCCTTTCACACCGAGTGCGACAGGCCCTCCGTTCTCATACGAGATGCCTAGCTTAGGTACAAGTCCTTTACTTTCCTACTCCACTTCACAGACTTTAGGTCTGGGGGAAGGGAGCTCTAACTCTCCTCTGTAAGGCCACATGGGGGGCACTTCATCTTTCCCTTACAGGGGAGATCATATACCTCCTTTGTCCCCTTTGCTCGGTGGCACCCACCAGCAATCTGTCGGGCCACCTACACACCATAGTTTATTTGGAGCAGGGAGTCAAGGACCACCTTCTCATAATATGTCGGTAGGTTCGATACCATTTTCTTTGTTCTTTGCGTTTGGTAACAATTCTTTCTCGTCAACTGCTTTCTCGACTGGGGTCAATCCCGGTTACAGACAACCTATTCCTATGAAGGGTACTATTCCTGCACAGGGGGCAAACCTAGGAACTTCTTCTTCATCAGGGCCTTGGAATTCTTGGTAGGGATCAGTTCCCTTGTCAAGAATGACGATCTGGGGCAATTCTTTTCACAACCAATGGAACCACAGACAGGGTACTATGCCTATCCCCATGGGATCGGCATGGGGAAACCCTTTCCAAATTCCTCTGAATGTAATGCATGCCCAACCATCTATGTCCTATTTTGGGAATCAGTCGATGATGTCTCCTCACATGCAAAATCTGTACACTGGTCATGGCCATGGTGTTTACTAGAACCCAGGCTAGCAGTCGAACTTTTCCTGGCAACCTGGTCCCAGTCAAACTCCAGGTCCCTTTTTCCATGTTATCATCAACAACCCAAACTACCTTTCTTGGCAACCTAGCATTTGCTAGACTTGATAAGTTTGTTGAATGACCCTATCTGTCATGATCCACGTTGGCCCCCTATGTCGACGAAGTTGCCTTCGGACATACCAAAGTTCGAGGCCAAGCCTAACGAAGATCCAGGAGATCATGTGACCACCTTCCATCTTTGGTGATCATCTAACTCGTTGAAAGACGACTCCGTACAGTTGCGATTGTTTCAACGTACTCTCATAGGGAGTGCCGCAAAATGGTACATTGAGCTTGACCGCTCAAGATACTCTTCCTTCGGTGAATTGGGAATGGATTTCCTAAACCATTTCCAATTACCTGTGAGATATGACACTGGCACATAATTGCTAGCCAATTTCGCACAGACAAAAGCGGACCATATCTCTGATCACATCTGAAAATGGAGATGCTGGAAGAGTTTAATTAAGGTACCAGTCCCACCAACATTCCTGCTCGAGTGGTTCCTTAAGTGTTTGGTCCCACAGTTATCCAAAGACGTCGCGACATCTGGAGTTTTTTTCGAAGAAGATGCCATCATGAGAGCTCAATATATTGAGATAATTTGTTCTTAGTCTAGTTTATTATACAAGATCTTGCCAGATGTGCCACACTCAATACTTGATAAAACCATACAGAGAGTTGGACCACATGCCGATGGTATTGTTGGTTCAGCACAAACAAAGCCCGCTGAGCAATTGACGAAGCAATTGAAACAGTTGTCTATACAACACACAGCGGCCAACCATACTATTGTTTTGGCTGCTCCCCCTACTAAAACATCAAATGTACACATAGTTCAATCGACAAATCCAAAGGCCACCCAACAGCCCGAAGGAAAGAAAAAACAACGAAAGAAGGGTAAGGGGGATAAGAAACCTGTTATCACTCCAGGAAACCCTTTGTGGTTGCAGACCAAAGGTGCTTGGTAACTTAAGAAATAAATGTTTTTGTATTTTGTAAAGATGGATCAATGGGATAACTCAATTCAACTATAGCATTCAAACATCAAAGTGATAAACAAGTAGACAGTGCTCTCTAAGATTATTTAAACAATAAGATAGCTTTAAGTGGATGGAGAAAAGATTGCTCACAAACCAGTGCAAAGCAGGGCTTAATAAACAATTAAAGAGACTGATAATAATGTCATGAACCAAACAATAGGATAACAACTATTCAAGGTTGGACAACAATATATCAGTGAAGAAGAAGTATGGAAAA
>ML781566.1:749815-817523 GCA_009831015.1 Picea engelmannii
CTTCGCCCGAAAAGAGGGACTGAGACTGAAAATCGCGATTTGTTGGAAAAATCGTGTGTTGATAGATATCCTCAGCGATCCTCGGGCTCCATATAACACTTGAGTTTTAAAATGAATGAATGACCTGTCAATTAATCATGAATTTATATGTCACTGGGAAGGAACGAAGCTCCGTGCAACTGTAACTGACTGTCACCGCTCGGCGCAGATTTGGAAATGACATGCAATGGATAATTCGCAGGAGTTTGGAACCTTTCGGTCGAAACCCACGAACGAGTATCATGTCCTCTAACGCGAGCCTTTCGGCGGTTTGAAATTTTCATCATTGCCACGTTTTGACATATGGCTCGTGCGAAAGAACGAGCTTTATTTTTGCCCGATCAAACCTTTTCGATGGTTGCTTGCTTTTTGTATCGACCACTTTGCTAACGAAACTGAATGCTTTCGGTGGTTAGTGAGCACGCTGGGGGCTCGCCCAAACCATCGAAAGCTGTTGTTTTTCCAATCTCTTGATAGAATCAAAACCAAAATTTTTTTTTAACTAAAAATAACACAAAAGTAGCTTAAGCATGTGACCAATAGCAAGGATATCCTCTACAAAGTTCAACCGAAAGAACGGTTTTACTTTGGGAGTTAACAAAACCCACTAATAATGTTGGGGGGGGAAACACTGAGAAACGAAAGGCAAGGTATCCGTGCAAACTGTGTGCAGAAGACCACCTAACCCACCAATGTCCTCGTCTTACAGAGGCCCAAAAGTTTGTGACACAACAATAGCCTGCCGTGTTAACCAATCCATTTCAACATGGACAAAACATAACCCAAGCCTCTACAAGCGCGGAAGGGGGTAGTAAAGGACCCTCTTCGTCTTCGAACAATCCTGCATTCATGAATGTGTATATGATGAAGGGTGATGCTTTTATATTGACTAGAGAGCATGACTACAATAAACCATGCACTTCTGAGAAGGGAAAAGAAGCCGAACTCCCATCTCTTCCTCTCCAGATCGAGAAGACTTTGGGCGAAACAATTGACACGCATCCCAAAAGGCACATTTAAAAAAGCTTCTCGCAACCCAAATGCAAGGGATGCCCAGAACTATTTTGTGGTGGAAGATTTGTCTCAAACCCCTTATGCAATGTTTGCTTGTGAGGTCCTCCAAAGCTACCCTTCCCAGAGGAAATCTTTGTTAGCCGCTTTAGGATCTACCGAGACTTGTAATCTGGGTACAATCATGCTGGATACAATCGACTTAAAACCTCATCTACCTTACCACATAGCATTTTAGATAGTAGTGGCTCACCCCACGAAAACTGTTACTCAGAATATTTTCCACACGGTGGTTGATGAGGGTGCCTCGACATGCGTTATGTCATTGGCATGTTGGAAGGCCATTGGCCAACCTGTTTTTGTCTCCGTCACCTACTCTTCTCACTGATTTCGATAGTCGTTCTTTTCGACCACATGGTGTCACTCCCTCTTTCCCCATGCAGTTAGGAGGGAAGACCATGTGGGTCAAGGTAGAAGTAATCGACGCGTCCCTCGACTACAATCGCTTGTTAGGAAGGAGTTGGACTTACGCCATGCAAGCAGTGGTTGCTACAGTTTTTTGGGTCTTGTTGTTTCCACACGAGGACCGGATTGTGACCATTGATCAATTGTCTTTCTCAATACTTGACTCTTCATTGGGGGTATCCGTGCTCCCGATGATTGATAATCCACAACCAGGCATAGTCAACGTAGGGGTTGGTTTCTGTTTATCTTTGATGGGTACCTTCGATTACCCACCCCCTCAAGGCAATGTCAAGTTCATCTTCGACCACCATAAGGTTGAGATTTTCCAAGTTTCATCATTTCACACAACTTACTTCAACGATCCATGGATACTTCCTTCCCCATCGGCCACGATGGAAGGGACAGGGCACCTGGGCATGTCCATGCCCTTGTCCGCGGCTGAAGTCATGTACTCTTTAGTCCAACAAGATTTGGCTGACACAGATCCAACTCCTACACAAGAGTTAAATCCGACTCTAGAGCCTATTTGGGCTCAAGGTTCTCTCACTGACACTAATTCATTAGACTTAGTATTTCCCTTCGATGAAGTAGTAATTGAAGAAATGACTAGTCTGGACAAACCCTGGGACGATCTCCATCACAAATCATACTTCCTCCCAGAGTTAAGCAGAATCGAAGCTGAAGAATTCACCTTGAATATGACTGGAGATAGGTCTTGTCCTATTAATTCCTTAATGACACATGAGGTTTATGCCAAGGGTAATATGGAAACTATTGCTAAAACCATACAGATCAATATCTCCAAAACCCCTGGCGTCGTGGAGAATTTTTTCATCGTAGCTAATTGTTCCCCCAGAGAGATTCAAATCTACACAGATCTACTTAAAGAATTCAACGATGTTTTTTCCTGGTCTTACGAGGAAATGCCAGGCATCGATCCAAAAATAGTCAAACATTAAATCAAAACTTATCCAAATGCCAAGCCTGTTCGGTAGAAGCTTCATCCAGTTAATCCCAGAAAAGAAGCAACCATTAAGGTTGAAGTTGAGAAACTTTTAAAAGCTGATTTTATCTATCCTATTCATTTGACCCAATGGGTGTCAAATCCTGTGCCGGTCAATAAGAAACAAGGCACGATTCATGTTTGTATGGATTTCTTTGATTTGAACAAGGCCTGTCCAGAAGATAATTTTCCCACACCATTCATCAACCAAATAATTGATGAATGTGCAGGTTGCGAGGCCTTCTCTTTCATGGCCGATTTTTCGGGATATAATCAAATACAAATCAAACCCGAAGACCAGCAAAAAATGACATTCATTTTTCCTTGGGGTACATTTGCATATCATAAGATTCCCTTTGGTCTCAAAAATGCTGGAGCGACCTTTCAGTGGGCCATGTCTTTTTCTTTCCATGATCTCAATCATATAGTCGAGGCCTATTTAGATGATTTAGAATATCGATCTCGCAAGAGAACGGATCATCCCACACACCTCCGACTTATCTTTGAGCGATGTCTCTACTTCTATATTTGCTTGAATCCAAATAAGTGCATCTTTTGTGTAACATCAGGATGTTTTTAAGGTTTCATAGTGTCAACAACAGGGATCATGGTTGATCCTCTCAAGGTTGAGGCAATAATTCAGTTGCCTCCCTCGCGCACAATCCTTCAACTTTAGAGTCTACAGGGCAAGGCGAATTTTTTAAGGCGTTTCATCGCTAACTATGCTGAGATCACAAAGGGATTTATGCACTTACTGAAGAAAGACATTCCTTTTTATTGGGATGATGCCACTGAACACTCTTTTGAAGTATTGAAACATGCCCTCACAACTACCCCTTTTCTTTGGCCACCTAACTATAACAAAGATTTCTTATTATACATGGATGCAGAAGAGTCAACCATCGGCATGGTCTTAGTTCAGGAAGATGATTTGTTCTTAGAATATGTGATCTATTACCTGAGCTAAGGTCTAGTCGGACCGGAACTCAATTATTCTCATATCGAAAAACTTGCGTTGGCAGTAGTCCATGCTTTTCAACGATTCCGTCATTATGTTCTATTTCGCAAGACCACCATCATTGCCATTGTGAATCCGTTTCAATACATGTTGACACGACAGGTAATAGGCAGAAATATTAGTAGATGGATAGTCGTCCTCGAGGAATTTGACTTAGATTTCGTTTCAGCTAAATCCAAAAAGTCACTGGTGTTCGTAGAACTTATTTCAGAACTTCCGGTTGAGTCAGGTGATGTTGTGCCCAAAGAGTTGCCTATCAGAGGAGATATGCTTTTGATCACATCTTCGGATCCTTGGTACAGAGATATACTTATCTATCTCTAGACTTTGAAGTGCCCCACCTCTGCTTCTCATGATGAGCGTCACCATATACACCATCAATCCAAGAATTATCTCATACTTGATGATACATTGTATCGAAGAGGTGTAGACTGCATCCTGCGCTGATGTCTCACTCATGAAGAAGCAATTATCATGCTTAACGATTTCCATATCGTAGCATGTGGCGGTCATTTGTCTGGGTTGGAAACAACCCAAAATATTTTACGAGCAGGTTACTTCTGGCCGACACTAATCAAAGATTGTATCGAATCGGTCAAGAAGTGCCACCCGTGTCAGATCTTCTCTCAGAATATGAGGGCACATCCTGCTCCCATGTTTCCTATCGTCACAGTTGGTCCCTTCACCAAGTGAGGGATTGATTACACTACATGCAACCCTCCTTCAGCAAGGGGGCATCGTTATATCATTTTATCCGTAGACTACTTCACGAAGTGGGTCGAAGCTATGACAACGTTTAAAGATGATGGAGAGATTGTGGCTCTCTTTTTATTCAACCAGATATTAGAAAGGTTTGGCGTCCCGAGAGAGATTGTCACTGACCATGGTAGTCACTTTCAGAACCAGATGATGAATGAGTTAACATCAAATCTTGGGTTGTGGCAAGAACATTCGTCACCCTACTACCCCCAAGAAAATGGTCAGGTGGAAGCTGTAAATAAATCTCTTAAGACCATCCTACAATGAACGATCAACTCAGCCAAGTCAAATTGGCATTTGATGTTATGCCAAGTCAAATTGGCATTTGATGTTATACTCGTCATTATGGGCTTACCGAACGTCTATTAAGATTGCAACTAGTTTCTCACCTTTTCAAATTGTTTACGGGCTGGATGCAGTCTTACCTATCAAATGTCAGATCCCGCCCCTAAAGTTGGCAGTATAGTTATTTCTAGACACTTCTCCACTTGAAGACCGGTTATTATACCTTGAGTGGCTCAATGAGCAGTGTCGTGATGCGGCCCTGGCCAACGAGGCTCACAAACATAAAGTCAAGTGTCAGTATGATTGGTCCATTCATCCTTGGATTTTCTCTGAAGGTGACCTTGTCCTGGTCTATGACCAAGATAAGGACCCCCTGGGGGCAGGAAAATTCAAACCCATGTGGTTCAGACCTTTCATCATAAAAGAGGTTCTAAAAAGGGTTCTTATCGTTTGGTCGACTTTGAGGGAAATGATTTGGCGGAGCGTAGAAATGGGCTCTACCTCAAGAAGTATTACTCATAGGTAGGTCACCTTGGGTAACGTTTTGTAACATATGTATAGTCTTTGTACTATTACTTTCTAGTTTCTTTTAGTATTATGGACGTGTCATTTTTGATGTTATCTTTTGTCACTGTGGCAGATGTCAAATGAATTAGAGGTGTTCATTGGGTATGCAGACGGTGCTAGCCAACACACTCAGAGGCTTGCCTCCACAGCTTGGGTAATTTTTACACTTCGAGGCTAGTTATTATCTTCCAGAGGTATATACTTAGGTGACACCACAAACAATGTCGCCGAGTATAGTGCAGTTATTGAGTTGCTTCGTGACGCCCTGTCATTTGGTATCTCTCATCTCCGGGTCTATTTAGATGCTCAACTAGTTGTGTCTCAGTTAAATAGAGTCTATTGTGTTCATGATCCAACTTTACACCGATGATTCCTTAGGTTACGTATCTTAGAACGAAGCTTTGATTATATTACATATTTTCATGTTCTTAGGAGATTAAACCAAATTACAAATACTCTAGCTAATCAAATTTTAGACTGGCATCTCGCACACATATAAAAAGACATACACATAAACATGTAAATACATTTTTAAAGGCAAATATGATCCATAAGACACAAAAGGACATAAAAATCCATATATAATATCATAATCATCAAAGTACATAGGTGGACGCAAGTGCCTCAAAAGTATGACCAGTAACGAGTCATGGGGCTTATGCCCTCAAAAAATATATACAAGTAGTTCTCTCGGCACGTGAAAAGTCTAGACTAACTAAGGTCAGGACCTGTGGGCCCTGTTGTAATAATCAACAACATTTTTGAAACATCAAAACAGTCCGACCCATGTCCGTGGTGCCCCCACTACATGAGGCTACATAGATGGTGGCAGATCCTCAATATTTGCCATAGGGACTGTGCAGGTGAGCGAGGTAAAGTTTCTCTCGACTCGTCTCAAAACCCTCTCAGCCTCACTGACTGGAAGCTCTCCTGCTGCTGCTGGTCCCCCTGCAGTGGCAGGTGCGGCCCTTGGTCGAGGACGAAGCCTGTTCCTCGCGTAATCCACAGGTCGCACTGGTCCCACATCTGCACATAATAGACACATATCTGTCAAATACTTTGGTATAAAAAAAATGATATATAAAAAAAACAACATAAAAATTACATATGTTTCACAAAAAACTGAAACAAACAATGCAAACTTACCCATCTCTCCTCGCTCCTCACCAGGAGGTACCGGTATCTCAGGATCTCTTGAGAAATCAATCCCAGCATAAGGGTAATCCTCTATGACTGGGATCTTTCATGACAACCAAGAAAATAAATCGTCATCAAAGGACTCATTGGTCCTTCCACCACCCTGTCGTGGCAGTAAAACTGCCCATCTGCAAACCGCAGGAAGAGAGGCCTGATGTCCTCGTACCACCACTTGAGGACTGAAACTAGGAACGCTTTCAAAGAAGAAACTACATAGAATCATCCCAAACCCGAAGTTCCTCTGCGTTTGTGACCGATAATCTGTCAGCTGCCTCTTCATACAATCTAGCAGTGTAGTGCTCCAGTCAAATATATGTGCATTTAAGCACTAGACTGCATAGTTCATCTGTGCACGAGACGCCTGATGTAGAGCCGCAGAACTAGTCATCCACCCAATAAGAAACATAATCGCCTGTAATGATAAATCCATGATCTTGCTTATGGGCACTTGTGAGCTCGATCAGTCTATACCAGCCTCACAATAAAGTCCTATCAATTCCGATATGTTATGAGGCCCCGAAGGAAATGTCCGAAAATTGACTGGTTCCCCTCTTCTGGAGAGGCCAGTCAAAAAATATATGTCCTCTGTAGTAGGCACCAGTGACTGCCCCTCTAACATAAAGGTCTCTGCGTCAGGATGCCAATAATTAACCAAGGAATTCAGTAGCCTAGGTTGTGCCTGCATAAAAGGACATAGGAAGAACTTGAGAAGCCCACATTGCATTAAGGTAGAAACAACATTGGGGTCTTCCCCGACCAACTCACTAATCTCCTCATGCTCTCTTTCCCTCCAGTGAACATACATCCTGCAAAACACCAAGTTCAGGAGGGTTAACCCTTGCTTTTTAAATTTTTTTTCATTAAATAAAGGGTCCACGCGGGCTGTAATGATGACAGTCACGTGTACATGCGTGCAGTTTTTCCTCTGCCCGAGTGTACATGCGGCCTGTCATAAGACAGTCCACGTGGACCTAGGGCCGACCTTTTGAAGGTCGACACCTCCCAAAAATTGAAACTAAAAGCATAAATAAAGATTTAAATTACAAGAGGAGAGAGTTTATACTTACTTGGTCTAGACGGATGGTTGTTTTGTCCATTATAGCTCGCAGAATCACCACTTTTATCAAAGGGGTTTTTTTGTTCCAGAGTCAATTTCCAAATCAACAATGGTGATAATGAGCTGCGAGATTCTATTTAAAGACTTTTTGTCCCCTTTTTGTCATTCTTTTGGCCCTCCTTATCATTTTATTTAAATTGAAAACCATTTAGAGTGATTTAGGAGTTGCGTTGGAAGGTTAGGATCAGGTATTTGGACATTTTTTTTGGGATTTTGGGTCACTTTTGACGGTCTGTGGGAAAAACCTCAGATGATCAACTTGAGCATATAGGTTAGGTTTCCAACCCAACTTTTGTATCTCGTTGTTTTTATCCCTTTGCCATAGGATTGATCCCATCAAGTTGCGACACAAAACCATCATTGCTTCTTTAGAAGTGTCACGATTTGGTGGTAGAGCTTACCGGATCATGGATTCCCTAGGTAGATCCTGGTTGTGTTATGGTGTCCATGCTGTCACTAATGAATGTAGGATCGAGAGTCCTTTTTGTTTTTCCTGATTATGAGTTTGATTCTCATTTGCATGATTCCTTTTCACTCTTGACCTCACCCTCGAGACTCCCAAAAAACATAACTGGTCTTCTTTTAATCCCTTTTTAGACCCTCTAAACATGAAAAGATTGCGGAGCGATCTTGTGGCCTTTCACGCTTGTTAAACTGAAATTTTAAGTCACATCTATCTGGCGGAAGTTTACCCCTTTTTCAGTTTGGACGGTCAACTATACGAACAAAGGTATACTCTAAGGAAATTCAGTTCTCTAGAAGAGTACTCTCATGTATCATTTTAACCCTTTTTCGGGCCTGAGGGACTAAATGTATGAAAAAGGAATGCCCACAGAGTCCATAGTTAAGCTCTTTTTAGACTCCCTAAAATTGAAAAGATCATCAAGTGACCTTATTCTTTCACACTCGTCAAAATGGTCCAGAAGAACATTCCTGACGGGGTCCATAGTTAATCTTTTTTCAGACTCCTTAAAAATGAAAAAATGGCCGAGTGATCTTGTCTTTATCACACTCGTTAAAATGGTTTTGAATAGACGTCTTTTCGTTGCTAGTTTACCCCTTTTTCGAATCGACTAGACTACCTTCGAAAAATGTACCCGAATGGAGTCTCCTTTTATGTTTTTCAGACTCTCTAAATATGAAAAACCGTCGATCTTACCTTCTCTGGGCTCGTTAAACTCACATCAAGGGATGTTACCATTGTGTGTTTTATTAATCGCATTTGCATACCCGCATCTTTGTCCTAATGCCAGCTCCATGTTGCTCTCAATTGAACCATCTAAAGCATGCCTTATACGCAAGCCCTGTAGCACTTTACCTCTGCATCTTAACACCTTCGGCCCCTGGAGGATATTTCCTGAGTGTCCTTACTTTGAACATCAATCTTGTCCCTGTGCCTTGAACTTGTATGTTTGCAACACTCATTCCTCCTTTGTAACGTAACATTCTTTTATTCTTTTTCCAAAATTATTGAAAAAGACAAAAAAATCAAATATACCCCAAAAAGAGGAAGGGAAAAGTATTTTCTTTATTGGCAGCATAATGAGTCTCCCTTGGATAAAGAACATATGTTCGTTTGTTCATCAAACTCTAGGATTTAATACGACCTTAGGAAGTTGTTCTCGCTACATAGAGTTATGTCCTGTTTCGTTTGGTTATTCTTCCAAACATATGGAGAGTTTGCATTGCCTCCTGCCTCGTAAACTTATGTTAATGCCATGCTTCCTGAGACTCATCATTTGTCGTGCTAATGTCCAAGGAAATTTTTTACCAAGCCTGAGTCGGCCCCTTTGTAGTTTGTCTCTTTCCCTCATGCTCAACCATCCTGAACGTCCAATCAAGTCTTTGTTCCAAATCAATGAAGCCTTCAGTCTGATCATCAATATTCTCTAGTCCATGACCGATGAGTCGTCGAAGACCTCTGGGTAGTGAAGTCGTACACTCATATTACACTCCTACCTGAGTTTTAAAGATTTTGATGTTGTTGCTCGAGCTCTAAAGATCTCATCTCCAACCATTAGGCCTTATCATCTTCTAGAAGATGGATACTCTACACATATATCGTTTTGATTTCGAGATGTAGCTCCATTATGTATTGCTCACGGCTACACTTTATATAGTTATATGACATGGATCTACAGTGTATTTGATTAGTAGCCATGATTTTGTTTTATCTCAAGCATGGGTATGGCCACCTCGGTGAGACAATTATTATTTTGCAGAGGACACCTACTGATTTTTGGTCCCTGGGCTCACTTGTTTGGCACATCGGTGAAGATTGTTAATGTATTTTGGCCATCAGATGCTCTTATGACCTCACACATTAGGGGGCATCTATTATAACCCTAATTTTCACTAGACATTCTTACATGGCATCAGGACATCTCAGATTCCTTCTTTGCCAAAACACTGCTAAACAACTCTTCTTAAAAACCCCTTTTATAAAGGCCCACACACCCTGCTACATTATTGTATGCGTGTACACGCTAGCTGACCCAAGACAGCCTGTGTGTACATACAAAAGAACAAAAAAAGGAAAGTTGCTGACAGAACACACAACTTTGGGTAAGTTAACTAAACCTTTTGGCCATGCATGGCTGGACATTCGACCAAATACCTAGCTTATTCTAGCCTATAAAAGAAGGGTTAGGGGTCCCATTTGGAAGAGGAGAATCATAGTAAATAAACTATACCCGATTGAGCATTCCCTTTGTCCCAACCTTTAGCCATCCTTGTGAAAAGAGAATTATAGAGTAAAGCAGTTGGAAGATAGTGGTAGAAGAGCCTAGGACCAGGATCGAGGAGCAGTGGCCAACTTTATCATTGTAAGGTATCATTGTGAAGTTAATAAAAGAATTGCTTTTCCCGTCCCTCCATATGAGATTGTCATTATTGGAATATTGATTGTATGATTGATTAAATGTCTAACCCATTAGTTCATGGATCAAATGCATGTGGAGTTCTTTGTTTGTGTTTAGTGAATGCAGGTTAGCATTGGGAGGAGAGTTGCAGTCAAAGAATGACCAAGCGTGAAAAGGGATCGACATCAAACACGAAGAATAAGGTACGTCAACTTAATCTCTTGAGCCTTGTATTTACATATGAGTAATGGGGGTCTAGGCATGGGATGATGGTAAAAAGTAAGAATCTTTAGTTCATTTCTGCATTCGTGATAAAACCCTCAGTGCTAGTCCGTAGGAGGGATTTCCCACCCACAATAGTGTCCTCCTCAGATCGACGACCACAATCTTCTTCGACTCTTGGCTCTTCAGGAATTCTGATGCCATGTGCTTCCTGGAGACCAACGGCTAGGATCTTCTTTTCAACTTCAGGCTTCGGGAGTTTCACATGCTCCACCGTCGCTTTTCCCTAAAGTTCTCTTCTTTCGAAGTGTATGGATGTCCATCACCTGTCCTTCCCAGCACCAATGGCTAGGATGACTTTTCCCTTTGCAACTTCGAAAAGTTTACTATTTTCTCTACGCAACTCTTCTAGATCTCTTTCTCATGAAACCTCTGATCTTCCTCCACCTGTCTCCCTAGAAGATAGATGGTTTTGATTCACTTCAGAACTTTGGGACTTCGGCTATCCTACTCTTGTGTGGACTTTAAAATGATTTTAAGTCTCATTCTACTCAACTGGATCAGATGGATGTCAATCCATGCACCCATATCTGACGGATGGGATCTGTCTTCTCCTCCACGTGCTCGTTTGGGTGTCTGGACGTGGGATTCAACGGTCTAGATCTCTCTCCTCCAGCTGATATGACGGCTGCTATAGCTTCTCCACTTGAGCTTTGGATTTATCTCGAGATTGGGAAAATTTGTAGGTGTTCAAAGTTTTTGTCCTTGGAACCTTCTCCTGTGAACCCGACTGTTGGGTCTCGACTTGTGCTTCTCCTTCCTGAGATTTTTTAAGGTTGGAATGCTTTATCTCTAGAACACTCCTTGTGCATTCCTATCTAAAATCCTCAGACCTATTCAAAAATGACATAAGTGTTGGCCCAGTGCATGCCTTGCATGGGTCTTCCTCCTAATATTGAACTTGGAATAAGTTAACCTGTGCACACTCTTTGTGCTATCTACACAAACTTGATTCTGTAAGGGTCCTTGGCCTCTGCGCGCCTTGCAGAGTCTTTGTGTACACTTACATTATCTCTTATGATATTTTTAACTTACTCAATATCCTAAGGGTCTTGGCCCTTCTTCTTCCTTCAAAGGATTTATGGTGCCCTTCTGGCACACTCTGTGCTCTCCCTTTGAGCTCTTGAACATGGAGTAATGTTCACACTGCACGAATTCTGCGTTGTCTCTCCTGAGCTTCTGATTCGAAATAAACTCTGTCAACGCAAACCTTGCGAACACTATGCACTCATTACACTTGTCGAAATATTCACACTTTCTCAACACTTGTCGAAGTGTTGGCCTGGTGCACTCCTTGCACAGGCCTTCCTCTTACTTCCTGAAATCCTTCAGATTCACTGATGCATCTCCGGCATCCACTCAATGAAAACTTGTAGAGATCCTTTCTCTAGATTTTTCAGCAAATCTGGTTCCTTCAACCTCTCTCAACACTTCATAATGTGTTGGTCCTATGCACTCTTTGCACCTTCTTAAATCACTCCTTGATGAGCCCTTTCCTTCAGAGTGTTCAGAAACTATGAAGTATCTCTCCTGTCTATTTACCAGAGTGTTCAGTAACTGTAGGGTATCCTACCTGACACTTATCTTCTCTGGACTCAAAAAAAAGTTCTTCTTGTGCACACTTGCGCCTGTTGAATGCCCACCTAGCAGAGTCTCTCCAAGTATTCAACAAATTTAGATGGTCTTCCTCTACACAGTATTTCCTCCAGAGTACTCAACAACTCTATGTTTTCTTCTCTTTGACACCCTTTTCTTCAGACTCGAGACAAAATCCTTTCATGCACACTTGCACCTTCTCAATTCCCTCATGGAAGAGCTCTACAAAATCTTCAACAATTTTTCTTTATGTGCCTCCTCTGCACAATATCTCCTCCAAGGTGCGTAGTAACCTTGAGGCTCCTCTTTGAGTCTGTAAACTATTATGGTGTGCCCTCCTGGCACATTCTCCTCTAAAATCGAAGAAGAGTTCAGATACACACTCCTTGCGTTGGCTCTTAGAGTTTCCAATACTCTGTCATGCACTCCTTGCATTTATCCTAAAGAACCCAGAAATAATCCAGCAAACTCACAGACATAGAATTTTGTCTATCTCTGCAGATGGAAACCTATCACATACATCTACAACATACATTCATAAACACACAGATAAAATTCATAAATCATTCACCACACAGGAATTGGTAAATGGTGAAATCTGTTCTTTTGTATTAATATTAGAATGTCAATTGCAATGTGTGTGAGCTCGGACTGCAAAAAAATATTAACTCTTTCTCTCTCTTTGGATTACGATGATATTCTATCTCAAATTTCAGCAGCCTCTACTGGGGATACATTACAATGCTTTATACAAGAGGGGCTCATCGAGCCTTCCCTCCAAGTTGCACTAGTGGTGTCTAATCACCATTTAAAATGCCTAACTACCGAGGAAGATTGGATTGAATGAACATCTAGTCCCAATCGGATCTAGATCAACCTACTATCATCCATTAAAGACAAATCCAACTACTTCCTATACAAATTCATCGAATCAACTCTTATCACCCTTACAACATTTAATTTGATTTTAATTACATTGAATTTTAAATTTTGAGGGAAAAATGAGAGGTTTGGTGGCTCTCCCCTTCTTAAATGCACTTTGTTATGAAAAATAGTTGGCCTGTTGCTGAGGTGGAAATATGCTCCTGGATCATACTCCACTTCTGGGAAAATCATGAGCTACTACTCATGGTTCCCTCTTCTATACTATTGAAATCCTCCTAGATCCCAAACTTTCCCTTGGAGTTGTCCTCCCGCTCCTCTATTTTGTTGGTGATGCCACTTCTATGTTTCTCTTGAAGGTCCTCTTATGTTCATATTCTCCTCATTGAAAACTTATTGTGCTGAATTCAACATCAGTCTCCTTACCTCCTCTATCACTTCTTCCATCTTCTCTGTTGGTTGGCTCTCCTTATGCAGTCTGCTCTGCTGAACTTCCTCATGTTGTTCTAAGGGAAAATCATCTTGATCTCCCATGTTGTCTTCATCTCCTCTAGCACTAACTTTCCACTCTTCTGCAATATCAAATACTACAGTCTCATCATTTAGTTGTTTCTCAGCTTCCTCCTCTAACAGATTGACTTATGTCAGCTCTTCTGCTGGTACAACTCCATCTTCCTCCAACTGCTCCTCAGGCTGGAATTCTCCTTCTCTTTGCATGATTGCACCCTGGAAGCCCTTATCTGGTTTTAGATTGTTCAACCAATCCTCCAACATCTCCAAGTCCATCTCCCATTGAGTGAGAAACTCAACTATATGCTCCTCTTTTTCTGCTGGGGAAAACATTAGTGTTTTCTACTTCTCCTCCTCCTCTGTGATAGTCACAACTTATTGTCCTTTTTTCGCACTTGAAGTTTGTGCACTGGCCTCTTCTGGGATAATTGGAAGGAATATCTGAATTCCCCCAATGATCAGAATGCTTCTCTGATCCTCCTCCATTAGCTCTCCTTATTTATATGAACTCTCTATTGAGTTCATCTCTTCTCCCTTGCCCACCTGGCAATCTGGGATTTCACTCCTTCTCTCCTGGCAGTCTATGAGATCAATTGATCTCATCTCATTTCCCACCTGGAAATATTAATTTTCATAACCTCCCTCCTAGAAGTTCATGAGATCCTCCATTGATCTCACCTCATTTCCCACCTGGAAATGTGATAGCTCACTTCTGACCTCCTGGTAGTCTATGATATCTCTACTCGATGTCCTCTCCTCATCACTGAGGATTTCTCCAACTTCTGGATCGCAAATGGAAAACTGCTCCTCCTCCATGTCACTGAGGGTTTCAACATGCCTCATCCACTTCTTCAACTCTTGGCATTGCCTCCTAGCAACCAATTACTGGAAAGGCCATTTTACTCTCTTGTTCAAGGGCCACTCGTACCTCCAGTGTACTTGGTACTCTTGTTGCATCTTCAGCGTTATCCTGTCAAGATCTGCTCTGATTTCCTCAAGATCTTTATCAATTTATTTCTTTCTTTTGTTCTTTCGGCCCTTGCATTGACCATGCTTATGGCCTTTAACAACCATTTCCTTTCCTATGCCTTCCCTCCTGGAAAGTTTGTGGATTACCCTGCAACTGAGACCACCTCCAACTTTTGCTACAACCCACCTAGTTGTCTACTTGACTGCTGCACACTTGAAGACAATCACTTCAAAGAGAATCAATACTCTATCTCCTTCACTTGCCACCTACATGAGAAATTAAACCTCTGATACTACTTGATGTTGTCAAAATATCTCCTCTTTCATTTTCCTATTGTCTGCAAGCAATTTTCAGCTATGATACCACTTGATGTAGCCCCCCTTCCCTCCTAGGGGTTGCACGACCTCCCAGTCTAGGATCATTCAAATACATGAGCTGGATTAATTCTCAGGGTCTCTGCTAGCCCCCAAATCAATTCTACATAGGGCCCTTTTCCCCTCAGGCCCAGGTCATATGGAACCTGTGGGCCCTTTTCTTGGCACTCTTGGCAATTTTAAACTGGAGGATGCTAGTTCCTTCTTCTAGGCCCCCTCTCCTCATTTGAACTTGGGCTGTGACACGGGGCTTAACCAAAAAGGAACTTCATACTTCAGTGTTCGATAGCTCTGAACGTTCCACCAAATTTTCCTCCGGAAGTAACCTTTACTCGAAACTTTGGATTGAGGACCACGTGCTCATCTCGATCTACGGTCGAGATACGCCCTATGTCTCCACCGTGGATGAATTCTAGTCAACACTGCAATGCTCTATTTCTCTCGAAGTTACAATTTTCCAGCATGGATCTCCATGCTCCATGTGTCCCTCTGTTCATCCACGACTCCTGTGTATTTATACCTTCAGGAGTTTTGGCCTTGGGGACTTTACTCCTCATTTTCTCCCGAAGCATGCTATCACCAAAGTGATGGATTTGACACCATGTGTCCACAAAATCTGACGGTTGGGATTAACTTCCCCCGATCTGATGAAAAGTGTCCTCCTTAGATCGATGACCACGATCTTCTTCGGCTCCCGGCTCTTCGATAATTCTCCACCCAAACATACCTTTGTCCTTACGGATGCACGATCTGATGCCACATGCCTCCTAGCGATCAACGACCATGATCTTCTTCACAACCTCGGGCTTCGATAGTTCTATACGCTCCACCCTCACTTTTCCCTAAAGTGCTCTTCTTCTAAAGTTTGCATATTTCCACCATGTGTCCTTCCCAACACCAACATCTAGGATGACTTCTCCCTTCAGAACTTCGCCAATTTTACTCTTTTCTCTATGCAACTCTTTCGGAGCTCTTTCTCATGAACCCTTTGATCTTCCACCACTTGTCTCCCCAGGCGATGGATGGTTCCGATTCACTTCAGAACTTTGAGACTTCAACTATCCTACTATCTTGTGCACTTTAAAATGGGGTTAAGTCTCATGCTACTCACCTGGATCAGATGGTTTTCGATCCACATGCCCATATCTGATGGATGGGATCTGTCTTCTCCTCCGCGCATTCTCTTGGGTGTTTGGACATGGGATTTGATAGTCCAGATCTCTCTCCTACAATTGATCTGACAACTATTATAGCTTCTCCACTTGATCTTTGGCTTTCTCTCGAGATTGGGAAAATTTGGAATTGTTGAAAGGTTTTGGTCCTTGAAACTTCTCCCACGAACCCGACTGTTGGGTCTCGACTTGTGCTTCTCCTTCCTGAACTTCTGTAAATTTGGAATAATTTTTCTTTGGAACGCTCCTTCTGCATTCCTGTCTAAAATCCTCAGACCTATTCAATATTGATATAAGTGTTGGCCCAGTGCACACCTTACATGGGTCTTCCTCCTAAGCTTGAAATTGGAATAAGTTCACCTACGCCCACTCTTTGCACTGTCTACACAAACTTGAACCTATAAGGGTCCTTGCCCTCTATGCACCTTGCAGAGTCTTTGTGCACACTTTCACTATATCTTCTAATATTTTGAACTTACTTAGTCTCCTAAGGGTCTCGGCCCTTCTGCTTCCTTCAATGGATTTTTGGTTCCCTCTTGGCACACTCTGCGCTCTCCCTTTTAGCTCTTGAACTTGGAGTAATGTTCACACCATGCGAATTTTGCGCTATCTCTTATGAGATTCTGAGTCAAAATAGACTCTTTCAAATGCACACCTTGCAGACACTATGCACTCCTTACACTTGTCTAAAATTCATACTTTCTCAACACTTGTCGAAGTGTTGGCCTGGTGCACTCCTTGCACAGGTCTTCCTCCTACTTCCTGAAATCCTTCAGGTTCACTAATGCATCTCTTGCATCCGCTCAATGTACACTTGTAGAGCTCCTTTCCCCAGAGTGTTCAGCAACTATGGTTCCTTCAACCTCTCCCAACACTTTAGAATGTGTTGGTCCTGTTCACTCCTTGCTGATCCCTTTACTTTAGAGTGTTCAACAACTCTGAAGTATATCTCCTATTTGTTTACCATATTTTTCAGTAACTCTTAGGTGTCCTCCCTGACACTTATCTTCTCTAGACTCTAAACAGAGTTCTTCTTGTGCACACTTATGCTTGCTCAATTCCCACCTGGCAGAGTCTCTCAAATTATTCAACAACTTCGGCTGTGCTTCCTCTGCACATTCTTTCCTCCAGAGTATTCAATAACTCTGTGGTGTCTTCTCCTTGACACCCTTCTCTTCGAAATCAAGACATAATTATTTTGTGAACACTTTCACCTGCTCAATGTCCTCCTGTCATATCTCTACAAAATCTTTCAACAATTCTTCTTTATGTGCCTCCTCTGCACAATCTCTCCTCCAAGGTTCTCAGTAACCTTGAGGCTTCTCTCTGAGTTTGTAAAATATTTTGGCGGGCCCTCCTGGCATGTTCTCCTCTGAACTCGAAGAATAGTTCAGATACGCACTCCTTGCATTGGCTCACAAAGTTTCCAATGCTCTGTCATGAACTCCTTGCATTTAGCCTAAAGAATCGAGAAATAATCCAACAAACTCATAGACAGAGAATTATGTCTATCCCTACAGATGGAAACCTATCACATACATATACAATATACATTCGTAAACACACATATAACATTCATAAATCATTCACCACACAGGAATTGATAAACAATCACATTTGTTCTTTTGTATTAATATCAGAATATCAATTACAATGTGTGTGAGCCCGGACTGCAACAGAGTCTCAAATCTCTCTCTCTTTGGTTTACGATTTTCTTCTATCTCAAATTTCAACATCCTCTGATGGGCATACATTACAATGATTTATACAATAGGGGCTCATCGAACCTTCCCTCCAGGCTACACTAGTGGTGTCTAATCACTATTTACAATACCTAACCACTGAGGTAGATTACGTTGAATGAACATCTAGTCTGAATCAGATCTAGATCAACCTACTGTCATCCATTAAAGGAGAATCTAACTACTACCTTTACAAAGTCATCAACTCGGCTCTTATCAACCTTACAACATTTAATTTTCTTTTAATTACATTGAATTTTAAAATTCGAGGGAAAAATAGAGGGTTGGCGCCTCTATCATTCTTAAATGTGCTTTGTTGTGCAGAATAGATGGTGCGTTGTTGAGGTGGAAAGATGCTTCTGCATCATTTATACTGATCCTCCTCTAACTACATCACCACTTGTAGTGCCTCTTCCTGGGTTTGAAATTTCTGTTGTCTCAATGAATATTTAAAATGTGGTAACAAATAATTTATAATCAATTATTTGTTTTGCATGTTAGAAATGGGATACTTCAGTTTACCTTTCAATGTCTTGAACTAATGATCAGATTCCCATACAAAATATCTTGTTTTTTTGTCTAACATAAAACATCTCATTCATAAACTGATCCTCTGGTTTCTCCCTCAAAAACTCAGTGATCAGTGCATGTTTGATCTCTTCTACTGTTCCCGACGCACCTTGTGAATTGTTTACTGCTATGTTCGTATACCAATCCAGTGCACGATTTCTAAACGTTATTTCTATCTGTGCTACTTTGTTTCCTTGTTAGTGACTCTTTTCGCTTCCCATATTCGCTCACACACAAATATGTTCTTTTCCAGGTCTTTTGATCCATCCCCATGGAAATTTGGTAATATTATCATTGGATATACACCTTCCATTATAGAGTGTGTTGTACCTACTCTTCACGATACTACTATCTATGTACTTTTGTTTAGACTTGAACTCCCACTGGTGTTGCTACTAGTACTTCCACTTGTACCACTACCTATACTATTGTTGGAACTTCCACTTGTACCCTCACTTCTATTCTGATCTCCTAGATTCCTATGACCATGAGTCACTTGTTCTCTAAAAAACTCTTTCTTTGCTTATGTCTTAATCGTACATGGGGTTGTAGGTTCTACATTAATTCAGATCTGGGCAGGGGTAACTGGTTCCTCATTGGATCCCTATCCTCTAGTTTTTCTTTCATATGCGACGCACAATATTTCTTCAATGTGATCCACAACACGAAGATCCTCTACCTCTTCCTCATCACTCTCTATTGGCCCTTGACCAGGTTTTGAGGAAACGTTGGTCGTGTTTGACCATTTTTGGGACTTTGACAAGTTGGTTGAAGATGGAGCACCTAGGTGAACCAGAGATCGTGGGATCCCGCCCATTTTGTGGGATTTTTGGGATTTTAGGGTTTATGTAACGGGTATGGGATGTCGGCCCATGGGTCTTACCCATGTTTAGGCCCTTTTGTAAATGTATAAATAGATAGCTACGTGATGTAAGAAGTACTAGAATCGGCTTAGTGTAAATGGTAATTGGATTAGTGCATGAGTAGTAGCTTTGTGCATGAATGTGTGAGGCTTGCAGAGCTAAGTGAAAGCATTTTGTAAGTTCTTGGTGCAGACAGACTATGTAAGGATTTGTGCTTTGGTCCAATTTGGGGAAGGAGGATCTGGCAAGATGCACATAGATCTCTTGTCCTTTGCGAAATTGGATCTTTGGCTTGGTGCATGTAAGAATATTTGAAGAGACTAATAAAGAAGAAGAAGAGTTGGTGGACGTAGCCCCACAATGGGGTGAACCACGTATATCTTGTGTCGATGTTCTTTGTGAAATATTGTCCATATTAATTATTTATCTATTTTATTAGTGCACACTGTTCTTGATGTATGATAGCTAGATCTATGAATTCTTAGTTCTTTATGATTTGAATGAATGTTAGATATGAACTTATGCTAAGTGATTAAAAGTATTTGGTCTATTTACTACAACTTTGTTCTATATTTAGGGTTTAATCTGCGATGTGAAGAGATTTATGAACTAATGAATGTTATTAGCTAAGTGCTCTGTTAAAGTGTTGTAATCAAAGATTTGTGTCCTAGCTAGGTTGTAGAAACTTCAGTCCTGCAACCCCCCCGCCTCTACCTCAGGTGAGACTTCATCTTCTTCGCAGGTGTTTCTGAAAGGGATGATAGTTAGGGTTTTGTTGGTTGTCTGTTGACATGTTGAACCCTAGGCCTACCCCTGTGCCAACAAATGGTTCCATTGTTGGGACCTAAAATTGTGATTGCTAGGAACTGCAGAAAATAAAAATCTTTGTGCGTAGATATGTTGTTGTAGTGCGCGGTATTCTACTTGACTTGCGAAGCTCTGTGCTAAAAGGAGAAGTCTGATATGAAGAAAAGAGGTAAGATATTAAATATTTGTTCTCTGGTAAAGGCAAGAGAAGTGAAATTTTTTTCTTCAGAAAAATGAATCTAGGTATGTTTGATAGATTTTGTCCTAGTCTGAAAACTAGGGCACAACCAGAAGAAAGAAAATTGGATCTGAATAAATTTGATAGAGATAGTGATAGATATGTTATTCCTATACATAGAAAGAATTTTTGGAATAACAAGTGGATGCAGGACCCTAGAAAGAATGTTTGCAGATTGTAAGTCCATCACTATGATCCTAGTGCGCAGTACAAAAATGGGGATCGTTTAAAAGAACGAGAGGATTGACACTTTGTTATAACTGCAGAAGACAGGGACATATCACTAAGGAATGCCCTGGTGTAGGTCCTACTTGTGTTTTTTGTAAAGATATTGGTCATGAGGTTTTGGATTTCCCTATAATGATTGCTAAAGTTTAAAATATGAACACGAGACAAGGAAACCATGAAGAAGGTCAAGAAACTAAGGATATGTTAGAAAACCAGAAAGAATAAAAATCTATGTTATTATAGATGAAAGAAACATTGAATGATCACAGAGACATCAATCTACTAGAGATCTTAAAATAAAAGAATTGCATAGAAACAAGAATAGGCTACTTCGACATAGACTATGTTTTGGATGAGGAAACACATGTGAATATTATGCCATAAAGCACTTGGGAAATTTTGGGAAAGCCTTCTATAGTACTTTCATTAGGAAGGATAGGATTTTTTAAAGGCAAGATGATAACCCTATGTTGAAGAGTTACTAATGTACCTATGATTTCTCATGGAACATTGACCAAAGAATAATTTGAATTCATTAGGTTTGTTGAGAACAATGCCCCTTTTTCACTTTTGTTAGGAAAGACTTGGATTGAGAAAGATCAGACCCAATGAAAAGAAGAGGAGGAAGCTAAAGAATAGAAAAAAAAAAAATTAAGGGACTTCATGGCTAGGAAAATAGAGCGACTAATAGAAGAACAAGAGAATAAGTCGAAGCGAGAGAGGGCCAGATAATTAGCTATCGAATTTGAAAGAAAAAAAAAAAGTTTGAAAAACCTGTCTATGAAGGAAAGAAGCACATTCACCTCAAAAATAGTATTACCCTTGAAACCATTGGAAGACCCTCAGCAGTGAGAAGTTACTATGTTAAGGGAATAAAATAATAAGAATGGAAAGAGGAACCAAGAGGCTCAGATCACAGGAAACAAGGCCAGAAAGCTCAGTAATAAGAAAGAAAAATTAGAAAAACTACAGGAAGCTACAGAGAAGACTCTGCAGAGGGCAGGCTTGCATAATTTGAACCTTGTCGGGATAGCAGAAAAACACAGAAATGCACTTCGCCATGCCGAAGCTATATGACCATTGGAGGTGTCCCAATCATTAGAACGACGCTATGGAACGGCTAGAACTACAATTATTTCCAGAAATACCTCCATTGGACCGTTGAGACCACGCCAAAATAGATGGAATCGTATTGATTGAGGCATTCCTGCCCATTGGATGAATCTGTTATGACATTGCTTATTTAACCCGTCGGACGCTGTGCCTGGACCACTTTTTGACACTTGTGATTACCTGAGCTAACTATGAACCCATTGTATCACGTTGTACTTTCTAGACCTCGCCATCCATCTGATTGCCTCATCTATTCACCTAAATGAGTTATTTGATTACGAGTGTGCATGTCAGGCGACCTTAGCACAATAGAGAAATCTATAGAAGAGATCTTGATTGACCTTATGATTGAGAAAGTCATGTCTATAGGTATACAGGCATCGTCGACGCGTGAATTGCAAGAATCCCCCTTGAATGGACGTCGATATATGCCATCCTGAACTGTGATAGAGAATTAAGAAATCACTGCAAAGCAAATCCCGTCAGTCTTTCCCGACTACATCCCGCCCTTGGCTGGCCCAGTTAGTCATGACAATGTCCCATGTGATTTCGAGTACATACTGACTACTACGTACCTCCTGAAGGGGATATGCGTAGTCAGATCGCAGTTGGGACTGATACCAACTCTCAAGATAAGTGATTTCAACCTCGGGGATAGGAAGAATTATGCGATGCTCGCACCATATTGCTACCTGACGAAGATGACTTGGAAGAAGCCCAAGATAGTCCCCCAACCATGGATCAAGGAGATTGCGAGATCAAAAATCTTAAACGTGATGAAGATTCCCCACTTTGACATACATCAGGAGGTTAACGCATGAATTGAACTCCTCCTATTGTGCTACCATGGAGGTTACATTTGGTTGGATAGGCGCATCACTGTGGATCCAACGTTGATCCACCTAATCACTAGATTGAGCATGCAGGGACGAAACCCTCCCCAGTTCTACCCAGGAAATACATCAGATCGCTCCTTGGCCCAGCGCATCAAGGAGGCGTATGGAGATGTGGAGAAATGGAAGCGAGGCTACAAGGTAGCCTCCATCCAGGATGGCCTAGTGCGCCTATCTTGTCAGCTGATAGTGGGAAATCTCTTCAGAAAGAACCGTCCTACGCAAGTAACAAGATTCGTAGTTGACCTTGCAGTGAAGTGTGTCGAAGGAATGCAGATGAACTGGATGAGATACCTCATCAATGAGTTAGAGAAAGACTTTTGCTAAGTGCAGGACCAAGGCTACAAGTTTCACTTCATCTGGTTATTGATTCTCATTGCATTTGTCGCTTGGGAGATGTCGGAGGGAGAAACATTCCCGGAAGTTGAGCCATCAGAGACATTGGACATGAGGTTCACCACCTTGTAGTATACGAGCGATATGGTGAAGAAATGGTAGTAGAATGTTGTCTTCCACACCTACTACCTATAGCTGAAGCGAGCCATTGAATCCTTCCCCCGAATGACACTGAATACACTCCATCGGTTCAGACCATTAGCAAAGTTTCGTGCAGAATGACACTTCATCTATATCACCAGGCGTGAGGATAAAAGCAAGGAGGAGTTGCAGTCCTACTATAAATTGACCGATGAATACATGGATGAGATAACCAAGGAATGGCCTACCAAATTCCTTGTACCAGTCGAGTAGACAGAGACCTCCAACCTTGAGATCATCAGAATACCTTTAATCACCCGAACTGAGTATGACGGGCCAAGCCACATAAAGAAAAAGAAGAAAAGGGAGGAAGTGCAAGATGTAGACAGTGAGGAAAATAATATTGCATCGGAGGAAAATGCGTCTGATTCACCTGCAAGAGGAGGAGGAGATGAATTAAACCAAGAGGAGGAAGGGGAATAAGAGAAGAAATAAGAGGCCGAAGTAACACCGCCGAAGGATCCCCTTAAAGAGGCCAAGATGTCAAATAAAAGGAAGGGTTCTCCATAGAAACCCTCAGCATAGAAGAAATCCCAAGCCACTAAGCCTTAGTCACAGAATGTTCTTACAATGGATGATATCCAACTCATCATCACATATGTAGAATATGGCTCAGAGGATATCCTACAAAGACATGAAGCAAAGCAAGAAACACTATATGACAGGATTGAGAAAGAATGGAAAGACATCCAACAAGCTATCTAGTCGAGTTGCGCAGTGTCTTTTGCACCATATTCAACAGATAATGTATAATTGGGGGATGAGCCCACCCAACTATGTAGATTAGCAGATGCAACAGATGCTTGACTTCGTCAATTCTAGGAAGAAAAGGAGCAGGCCATAGAGACCATGAGGCAAGAAAAGGAGGAGGAATTAGAGTAACTTCAGGTTGCGCAACAAGAGAAAAATGAACTTCGGGCAAAGTTTGAAGAGGACAAAGCGAAGATCCAGAAAAAGAAAGACCAACTTCTTGCAGAGAAGACCGCGGTCAGAGAGGCCATCAATAGAGCACTTCTCTCTGTGTCGGGCCTAACAAAGATGGAAGAAGAGATAGATGAGAGCCAAGTGGGGAATCTCGCTGAGTCCATTCACCAACTTCAAGCACAAGTAGCAGAGCTATAAATTCAAGTAGTATTGAGCACTCCACAAGAAGTACGAGATTAGAGGGAAGAAACTGCAAGAGCGTAGTATAAATAATCAGGGCGTTGGCCTCAGAATGCAAGAAATCAAGTGACCGGACTACGCATACCTATGAGCACCTTATAGAAGAACCAGAGCTGAGGAGATTGGAGGCACAACTCTAGGAGGTAAAGCAGCAGGTGTTGAATGTTCAAGCGCAATTGAATCTTCTTACAACCATGGAGAAGATGAAAAGGTCACAGGAGAAGCGCACAGTTTAGTAGTAGGTCACTGCCATCCAAAGCAGAGTTATGGAAGTGACACAGAGACTCCAGTCGGTGTAGGACGAAGCCTTCACACTCTTTGAAGAGATTGAGGGACAAGGATCATAGTTGGAACAGGTGGTCACAATAGTAGAACAATGACTGGAAGGTCCTGTCACAGAGCAAGTAATCCATGAGTTCATTGAGAAGAAGGCTCTGGTGAAGCAACAAGTCGAGGCAGATCCAGCTAAGCTCGATGCATTCAAAGCACTATTGCTCAGATCAGAGTGACTCGGGATGAGTCATAGGTGAGTGTTCGGGGCTTGTTGGCCCTTGACCATGTTTTGAGGAAACGCTGGTCATGTTTGACCATTTTCAGGACTTTGATAGGTTGGTCGAGGACAGAGCGCCCAGGCAAAGCGAAGATTGTGGGATCCCACCCATTTTGCGGGCTTTTTGGGATTTTTGAGTTTATGTAATGGGTATGGGATGTTGTCCCATGGGTCTTACCCATGTTTAGGGTCTTTTGTAAATGTATAAATAGATATATATGTGATTTAAGAAGTACTAGAAATAGCTTAGTGCAAATGGTAATTGTCTTAGTGCATGAGTAGTAGCTTTGTGCATGAATGTGTGAGGATTGCAGAGCTAAGTGCAAGAATTTTGTAAGTTCTTGGTGCAGATAGACTATGTAAGGCTTTGTACTTTAATCCAATTTGGGGAAGGAGGATCTAGCGAGGTGCGCGCAAATCTCCTGTCCTTTGCGGAATTGGATGTGTGGATTGTTGCATGTAAGAAGATTGGAAGAGACTAATAAAGAATAAGAAGAGTTGGTGGACGTAGCCCCACACTGGGGTGAACCACATATATCTTGTGTCGATGTGCTTTGTGCAATATTGTTCATATTACTTATGTAAGTATTTTCTTAGTGCACACTGTTCTTGATGTATGATAGCTAGATCTATGAATGATTAGTGCTTTATGATATGAATGAATGTTAGATCTGAACTTATGCTAAGTGCTTAGAAGTATTTGGTCTATTTACTACAACATTGTTCTGTATTTAGGGTTTAATCTATGATGTGAAGAGATTTATGAACTAATGTATGTTATTATCTAAGTGCTCTGTTAAAGTTTTGTAATCACAGATATGTGTCCCAGCTAGGTTGTAGACACTTGAGTCTTCCAACCCCCCTGCCTCTACCTTGGGTGAGACTTCATCTGCTGCACAGGTGTTGCCGAAAGTGCCGGTAGTTTTGGTTTTGTTGGTGCACTTTTGAAGCATTGATGCCTAGGTATTCCCCTATGCCAACACTCTCCAAGCCTTCCCTCTTGGCTACTACTCTTTTCTTCCTATTATGCTTATACTGGTAGGGTCTACCACTGCGCGTTGTTCCTACCTTCTGTAAAATTTCCTGGATCTCTTCTTGATCCATCATAATGGGATATTTCTCTTTACTATGCTCTCCTCTATCCATGTCCCCCTCCATATCATACCTTCCTCAATGTTTCCCCTAACTCCCCCATGCACACAAGGTAGTTTAGATGTCTGATTCCATGGTTAATACCCCTTTATCATGAAATAATCTCTTGATTGAAGTGTACAACGACTTGATGTACTTTCCCCTTGGACCCTTCAGAAAATACTTCTCTGCTACATTGCAAGACTTCAATGTATCTACTGGAAACTCAGTGATATACCCCACTACAATGTTGTCTAGCCATAAATCTACTATGCGCATGAATTTGTTATTCACTCTCTTCAGCTGTGCGATACTCTCTTATGTCCACTCCACTGATCTAACTCTATTTTTTGGATGGGTATCTTTCAGTCGTATTATCCACTCCCGCAATAGCATGGGAAACTCACTAAAAAAAACTCTCCTGTATTTTGATGAATAAGTATCTCTTCAAAGACTGTCTTGGCTTAAACCTAGGGCTTTTATTATATTTGTGGGAAAACTCTAGTTCTTGAACTGTCAACGATATTTCAATATCTTCTTTCGTGGGGTTCCAACCTAAAAAAATCCCCTTTCTTAAACCCCTTCACTATACTGCATGATACATCCCTCCCGATCTAAAATGTTGAGTTCTAAATGACAACAAAACCATTTGTTGGCTATTACAGGCTGACCCAGGTTCTAACTACATGATTTCCAACAACCCCTCGACCATCGTCCCTTTTGGATACCAGAAGGCAATGCAGCGCACAGAGTGCACTGTACAGTCTCACCCGAGATGGTTTCAATGGGTGGACGCAAGAATCAAGTTTCTACAACCATGGGATGTGATGTGCTTATCACTCAATGACATTAGATCTACTCAACAACTATCTCTTGAACCCTCATTTATTAAGCTAACCCTACCAGGAACTTAGCTCAGACTAGTGACTCAATTATTCCAACAGACTTCATGAACCATTATATTAGCATATAATAAATGACATCTATTCATCTACTGTAACATAATATTCAGATCTAAATACTAACTATGATATTCATCCATTAGTGTTGTTCTACAGATTTCATCTGTTATTCCTAGTGCATAGTATTATTTCCCTTATCATTTTAACATGTTGAACATAAACTCATTAAAAAATATATAATTAGAAGTACCACAAACATTCACACATAACCCATATATACCGTTTTTCACCCCCTCCTGGGGCTACGTCCACAAAGATGAGTCACTTCAGCTGTTTATTAATCTTCATGCAAAATCCAGTGCCACACACTGTACATTCCTTCCTCCATTAAAAATGATCTCCACAGACCATAATAATCCTCACAAAATGGAGAACTTCTAACCAAAAACTCAACTTAGCAATGAATAACAACCGAACTATCTCTTTTCACAGTCCTAATACATTTCACATATACAAAAAATGGGACAAAGCTCTTACAAAAACCCTAACCCTAAGTGGATTAGGTTTGTCCACTTTCCAACTGCTCAATCTTGGTTTCTCCACAATCCAACCGTTCCTTAAGTCGATGATTTTCCACTTTCCAACTACTCCACAACAATTTGTATGCTTTGTAACCGCTTTTTCCTAGTGCTACTTTTCCTCTATTTCAGGTGTTGCTTTTCCTCTATTCTCGGCGCGCTCCCCATTTTCTGGCGCTACCTTGATTTCTTCAAACTTCCTTAATTTTCTTCCAAATTTGGCCTACACCAACATACCTCTTGGTGCAACTCTCATGGTTTTTATTTATTTCTTTTCCTTTTGTTTATGTTTTGCAATGGATGGTTTATGTTATTTGACTAACATCTTAACAATAGATTGTTATATATCTTGTAGCCTTGTTATAGAAAGAGACTTTGTCTCACCCAAGTGGCTAGAAATCCTAAACATATTAGTGAATCCACTAGGTTTTCTAACACATAATTCATCCTCCATATATTTTTGGAACCTCTTCTCTAATTTTCATTGTTTTCCAAGTGCTCAAACTATCTTGCCCATGGCTTCAAACCATTTTTTTTGCCTTTTCCCAAGCTAAATTATTCTTTCCATCAAATAGTAGTTTGTGTGACTATTTTTAAAAACTCAATCAATTTCTGGAATTATATCATCACTTAGTCGTGAGACACATGATTCTGTCTACATGAAAACCTGTGAAAGCCACTTAATTTATAGTTTTTTTCAACTTTTTAGTTTCAATTGAGAGTTAGGTGGTAGGCTCTATTTTTCTTCACTTTGTAATCCAAAAATATATAGTTTCAAGTTCATTATTGTATGGTAGTTAGTAAATATAGATTGGTAGGAAGGTAAAAAAAGAACGATTTTTTTTTTCCCTTGATACATGGATGTCTACTTAAGCGCATGAAATTTTTATTGCATTATTTTAATCATTAACCACCCTACCTTTAGGACTAGAAGCAAGTTTTTGCATCCTAGTATTCTCTCTACCTCACACTTTGACTGAAATAGTTAGATTAGAAATGTTTGAAGACTTCTTCATCTCCCTTACAATTCACCAACACATTTAGGAAATTAACTAGTTTGAGTAAAATTACCAATACATGTGCATACGTTCATTTTTGTTTGAAATTGAATACTAGCGAGTTAAAAGAAGAAAGGACAACAATTTTTCATATATTTTTACAATCTAGGTAAGTTCCATTTTTCAAATATTTTGCAAATAAAAAACACTTAGGGAGTTAAAGATTGGAAGGACCTAAAATGTCCACATCTTGACAATCTAGGACTAGTTTTATTTTCAAGCAATTTCAAATTCTTCAAGGTTACAATTCATATTTAGAGCTTAATTATGCAAAATTAATTGACCCCATGATGTCCACAAGTTGAAATTTCATTCATAAATATTTGCACATTTACTACTTGAACAGATTTCATTCACACACTAAGGGATTGAAAATTTCCCTCTCTTAGGTATGCTCTTCTCCCTGTGCCCAAAAGTTACCTAAGAGAATAAAAAAATTGAAGAAACTTATGAAAAATCCTTCATCAGACCCTTAAGAAAAACAAATTGGTTCATGACCCCGATTCCAAACTTTTAAAACACAACTCTAACAATCTAACTAAAATACTCAATCGGGAGCTCAAAAATTAATTTTTATTGTCCGCTAGGATTTTGGGGTACATATCCAAATAGCCTTCCATTATCTTTTTTCATCCAAAACATAGAAGTCGACTCTTAGGGTGTTTTCAAAATCATTTCTATAAAACACAGTCAAAACCTTCTTGGCAATAGGCATTCTCTTTATAGGGAATACTATAATAGTGATGCAGGAGTATCGCTGCACCTCAACACACACCAGTCGATTAACACACATGATGTGCATTATGAGGAAGGGAGAGGTGCCACCCTCTCATTTTTTCTTTGAGAATATAAAGCGTGATTCAAGAATTTAATGTTGACAAGATGGAAGAGCCAAATTGTGCCTTTGCATAAGATGGAGATAAGGTCACCATTAAGTGGTTGACAGGAGGAGGGATCTACATCCGATTTGGAGCAGATTTACATCATTGTAATCTGCCTCGGTAGTCAGGTATTTTTGAATGGTGATTTGACACCACTAGATTATCTTGGAGGGAAGCTCATCGAGCCCCTCTTGTATAAAATCTTGTATTGTTTCCAGTAGAGAGATAGAGAGAGAGAAGGAGAGAGATAGAGAGGCATCTGGGTAGAGGATGAGATATGCATAGGAGGTAGGGAGAAAAACTCAGAGCCGAGACTCAGTTGTAGTCTGGACTCAAATATTTCTAATTTGATATTCTGCCATTAATAGAAAACTGGTAGTTTTTCCTATTATACATTTCTGTGTAATGGATTCCTTTTGTGATGAATATCATCTGTATGCATTTGAATTGTATATGAATGTTATAAATCGTATGCATGGATAGAGATATAATCTTCTATCTGTAAGTGTGTTGGATTAGGTCTGGTTCTTTAGGTTTAGTGCAAGTAGTGCAGGACAGAGTGAGTAAACTATGTGAAACGACTCCAGGAGTGCATGTCTAAACTCAATGGAGTTAGAAGAGAAACTTCCAGGAGTGCATACTAGGGTAATTCACAGACTCGAGAGGAAATTTCAAGGTGGTTAAGTACCTTGGAATGAAAGACTATGTAAGAGAAGATACATTCCAGAGTTACTGAACACTCTGAAGTACACTGCCAAGAGGGCATCGAGTTGGTGTGAGAACATATGAAATAAACACATTCTGAAGTGTTGGAATCCTTAAGAGAATCCAAGAATTACTGAACATTCTGAGGAAGGATGGCTTTGCAAGAGTACATCGACAAAGGAAAGGAGATGCCTTAAATCCTTCTGTAAGGCTAAGGGAGAATTCGCCGAAGGACTGAGTCGAGTGCAAGGAGTGCACCCAAGGCATTGTAAGTTCATCTTACAATGTTCAAGAGGAAGAGAGTTAAGTTGACAGGAGGGAAAGAGAAAGTTTGTTGAAGGAAGATGAAGAAATGAGAACCTCAGAATTCTTCAAGCTGAGCAAAGTCATAGAATATTTTGAGCAGAACTCTTCAAGGAATGCAGAAGATGGTCGAGAAGAAATTAAGTCTAGAGGAGGAAATTGCACTAAGTGTGAAAAGAGGATTCGAGGACCTGTGAATTCTCGAAGAGAAGATTTAATCCTATTCATTGATACTAGGAAGGACATGTGTCAGAGATCCATGAATTTCAGAAGAAGAACCCTTAGGAGGAAAGATGAGAAGAGAATACCCGAAGAGTTGGGAGCCGAATAATTCCTAACCGTCCATTGAGATAGGACACATGGTGAGGAGTCAACACTTTGTTGATTCAAAAATCAAGAGGAGAAGAGCTAGGAGAAGAGAGGACTCATGAAGTCTAAACTCATGATTTGATTTCATCCTTTGATCGTAAGGAGAACGTGGACGATAGATTTGGTCCTAGAGAATTCGCCGATTCGGGGATCGGGAAAAAGGGGAGTAATAAGCTCACAAAAGTTCCGAATGATGTAGTCACAAAGGGAGTTTTCCCACAGCTATATTCCATGGTCACATCAAGGGGGAAGCCTAGCATAGAGAGTTAGCGCCCATTGGCATTAAGATTTGAAGAGTGCTAAAGAGAGGGTACGTGGTTGCCACACAACCTATGCCAAAAAGGTGGAAGGGCTTGTGTTAAGTAAAAATGGTTCCAACAGGATCCCGACAAGTCATTCGGCTCAGTAAATTGAACGATCCTAGACCAGGAGGTCAAGAATCCCCAAAAGAGAGGTGAAGGGGGTGGGGATTTTCACTAGAAGTGGTATCAGAGCTATTTTAGAATTGATTTTTGTAGGCAAAGGAGACAGAGTGCGATACTCTGTTAAAGTTGTTACAAGGTGTACAACAGATGAAAAAACTCCAGGTGAGTTGTAGGTGAAGCAAGATGGTCGTTGACGGTTATGGGCACAGTCAAGGAGAAGTCTTCCCGCAGAAAAGAAAAGTGGATATGGACAAGGAGCTCAGTGAAATCTGAGCCCAGATGGCGATGCTAACACACAAGATGTAGCAGGAGGCAAAGGTACGCTGGAGGTATGAATGTCATTTAAATAGGACAACTAAGTGGCATGTTCAGAAGTTGTTGGCCAGAGGGAAGAAACACATGTTAAAAAGGTGGCTAAGGCATGCTGAAAGCCTCACTGATGATGGAAAGAGATCTGGAAGAGGTCTTGTATATTTCCAGGTGGAAAATGTGAAGAGTTCAGTGGATCTCGTAGTTTACCAGGAGGGCATAGGAGACATCCTGAATTTCCCAATGGGAAAGGGAGAAGATATGAGTTCAATTAAGAGTTCATGTCAGCAAGGGGTGTTGACAGATGAAGAAGAGGCAGAAGAAAGGTATCATCCATATGAGGATTCGTGTTGAGTTGTAAGCCGCGTCAATGAAGATGATGACAAGATGGAAACTTTCATCACCAAGGAGAGGGATCAGAATAGCGTTCTAGTCATCGGAGGAGTCGAGATATTCCTACCAAGCATCCGAGAAGAGGCTAGCACAGGAATTGCAAATGAAACTAAAGGAAAACAAGTTGAGATTATCATGGAGAAGGAGGACCAGATACTAAAATCTATCCCAATAGAGCAACACCTAGTTGAGTTACTCACTCAGTGGGAAATGGAGTTGGAGGCACTGGAGGATTGATTGGGAAATCCAAAACCAGAAAGTGGCTTCCAAGAGATAGCCATGCTATAAGAGACATACCAGCATGAGGAGAAGCAAAAGGAATATGGGGATGAACCATCCCAAGTGGAGCTAATAGGAGAATGTTACACATAAAAAATACTCACTTTGATAGTGTCGCAACTGTCGTCATTACAAAGGTTGCAAGTGTCGCATTTTTCTTACAAGTGTCGCAAGTGTTAAAGAAATCGTACTGCCATCATGCCTATGTCCTTCTTATAACGACATGAGAAGGACATTTGAAACACCTCAAACACTTGATTTGGAAGAGGATAAATGAGTCAGCAGGCTTACAAACCTTTTTCCATCTGAAAGCACCTCAAAAACTAAGTTTTGGAGGAGAGCGCTACCCTATACCTCTTCTGGGAGCACTGGCGCTCCCCCTTACACTGTCTGGGAGCATTATAAAGCTCCTTTGGCCCTTTTGAGGGAGCGCTGGTGTCTTTAGGAGTGCTGGCGCCCCCCTTAAGCCTACTGGGGAGCGCTACAGTGCTCTGATGGCCCTTTTAATGAAGCGCTACCTATTTTAGGTAGCAGTTGAGTTGTTGAGATGAATGGGGGAAGGATCTTTTCATTCTTAGAAGGCAGTTGAGCTCAAATTCCTAGTCCAACCATGATCTTAGGGTAGATCCTCAACTGAAGGAGGAAAATCCTCACCTTCCCCAAGGATATCTCAATTTGTTGAGCCTCTCCAAGGCTATATAAGAAAGATTTCTAATGGTGAAAGGGGGGAGGGAAAAGGAGAATCACACCAAACTTATGATCTTATAAGTGGTACTGGAACAAAGATATTTTGGAAGAAAGAGACCTATGATCTCATAGGGAGAAATTGGTGAAGCTATCATCATTCATATTGTGGATCTTTTGAGCAAGGGGTAGACAAGGAGGACTTGACGAAACTGCTGCAATCCATCTACGGTTGTAAGCAATGTTTTGTCCTCATTAATATAATTTGCTTGGCCTGTTTCCTTCTAATTCATGTTCAATCTCACATGAATTTGTCTCTTTAGTAGATAGACCTATTTCGGACTAATCTTGATAGAGTAGGAAGTGGTTGTACTTTGTTTGTCTACAGGGCTTATCGAGGAGCGAAAGATTGGAGCTCAACTCGGAGCGTGCAGGGACAAACACCGATAAAAGGTACTTCTTTTCTCCTTCCTCCTCACACACTAGTCCACCTAGATCTAAAAGGAAGTCAGTGACCATGATAAGCACTTTCTGTCTTAGAGTTAAAAGTCTAGCTCTTTGAGGCGATCTACCTGTCTGTAGGGAGATTTTCCTTCAACAGAGAAAATCTGTCAGAGGAGTAAGTTGAGCAGCAAATCAGTGATGAGAAGCCTGCAAGAATGGAATATGCGACATAGTGGCCAACTAAGGTCACAAGAGATGAAGAAAATATCGCGGGTTTTTGATGTGATTTACCCATTGACAAGGAATAAATGCAACAATATAGTCTGGAAAAGGAAAGTTAGTCGATGGAGAAGTTGGATGAGGTGATTGAGGAGATAAGGAAGTTGATGTCGAGGTCGAAAACATAAGCGGTCAACAAGGAGAATTTGGATAGAAAGGAACCTGCATGAGTAGTAGGGGAGATGCAAGAGCAACAACAAGAGCAAAGAGGATAAGGAAGACAACTCTAAGAGAAAGTTTGGGATCTAGGAGGATTTCAATAGAGATGGGAAGCTCATGAGTAGGAGCTCATGATTTTCGTAGCCGTGGAGTATGATGCAGGAGCATCGCTCGACCTCAGCACGTGCCAACCGATTAAAATGCATGGTGTGCATTCTGAGGAAGGGAGAGGTGTCATCCCCTCATTTTTCCTTTGAGAATCTAAAGCGTGATATGGACATTTAATGTTGACAAGCTGAAAGAACCAAATTGTGCCTTCGCACAAGCTAGAGATAAGGTCTCCATTAAGTGGTTGACCGGAGGAGGTATCTACATCCGATTTGGAGCATATTTCCATCATTGTAATCTACCTCGGTAGTTAGGCATTTTTGAATGGTGATTTGACATGAATAGATTATCTTTGAGGGAAGGTCATCGATCCCCTCTTGTATAAACTCTTGTATTGTTGCCAGTAGAGAGAGAGAGAGTGAGAGAGAGAGAGTGTGTGTGTGTGTGTGTGTGTGAGAGAGAGAGAGAGAGAGAGAGGCATCTGAGTAGAGGATGAGATATGCATAGGAGGTAGGGAGATAAAATCATAGCTGAGACTCAGTTGCAGTCCAGAATCAAATATTTGTAATTTGATATTCTACCATTAATAGAAAAATGATAGTTTTTCCTGTTATCAATTTTTGTGTAATGGATTCCTTTTGTGATGAACATCATCTGTATGCATTTTAGTTGTATATGAATGTTAGAAATTTTCTGCAGGGATCGAGATATAATCTTGTATCTGTAAGTGTGTTGGATTAGGTCTGGTTCTCTAGGTTTAGTGCAAGGAGTGCGCGACAGAGTGAGTAAATTCTATGAACCGACGCCAGGAGTGTGTGCCTGAAATTAGTGGAGTCAAAAGAGAAACTTCCAGGAGGGCATACCAGGGTAATTCATAGACTTGGGAGGAAATTTCAAGGTGGTTAATTACCTTGGAAGGAAAGACTGTGTAAGGGAAGATACAGTCCAGAGTCATCAAACACTCTGAAGTACTCTGCTAGGATGGAATTGAGTTGATGTGAGAACGTACACGATCAACACATTCTGAAGTGTTGGAATCCTTAAGAGAATCCCATAATTATTGAACATTCTGAGGAAGGAAGGCTTTGCAAGAGTGCATTGAGAAAGGAAAGGAGATGCCTTAAATCCTTCCATTAGTCTAAGGGAGAATCCATCGAAGGACTGAGTCGAGTGCAAGGATTGCACCCAAGGTATTGTAAGTTCATCTTACAAATCTCAGGAGGAAGAGAGTTAAGTTTCCAGGAGGGAAAGATAAACTTCGTTGAAGGACACTGAAGAACTGAGAACCTCGGAAGTCTTCAAGATGAGAAAAGTCATAGAATATTTTGTGGAGAACTCCACAAGGAGTGCAGAATAAGTTCGAGAACAAATTAAGTCTCGAGGAGGAAATTGTGCTAAGTGTGCAAAGAGAAGTCGAGGACTTGTGAAGTCCTAAAGAGTAGATTTAATCCTAGTATTTGATACTGGGAAGGACACGTGGCACAGGTCCACATATTTTGGAGGAAGAGAATACCTGTAGAGCTGGGAGCCGAAGCAATACTATCCATCCATTGAGATAGGACACATGGCGAGGAGTCAACACTTCACTGATTCGAAAATCAGGAGGATAAGATCTAGGAGAAGAGAGGGCTCATGAAGTATGAACTCACGATTTGATTTCATTTGTCTATCGCAAGGAGAACATGGATCGTAGATTTGGTCCTGGAGAATTCACCGATTTGGGGATTGGGAAAAAGGGGAGTAAGCAGCTCACAAAATTTTTGAAGGACGGAGTTGCGAAGGGAGTTGGACCAAGGTTGTATTCCATGGTCACATCAAGGGGGAAGCCTAGCATAGAGAGTTAGCACCCATTGGCGTTAATATTTGAATATATCTAAAGAGAGGGTCTGTGGTTGCCGCACAACCTATGCAAAAAAGGTGGAAGGGCTTGTGTCAAGTAAAATTGGTTCTAGTAGGAGCCCGACGAGTTATTTGGATTAGTAACTTGAACGATTCTAGACTGGGAGGTCGAGCAGCCCCAAAATAGAGGAGAAGGGGGTGGGGTTTGCGGAAAATAGGGATTGGATGTGTGATTAATTCTCCTATCTATTTCACTATTGAAGTGATATAGTGGGAAAACCCCATACATACTACACTAGGGTTCTGAAGTGCAGGCAGAGCTAACCATCTAAAGTCTCCTACTTTTAACAACTATCCTGATATTACCCCACAATCATACATAAAAATACAAAGTATAGGGATCCAGTAGTCCTACCTTAAACAACGCGTCCAATGTCGATCCCTTTGCGCTCATTTGTTTCTCCACCACAGATCTCCTTCCAAGGCCAACTTGCATTCACCAAAAGACAAACAAGAAACTACAAGCATGCATTCTATATATGGATTAATGGGTTAGATATCATAACTAAAATACAAATAAATCATGAAGATTGAAGACATCGTTTGGCGGGACGGAAAAATTATTTCTTTATATTAATATCACAAAGTCTCTTACAACATGAGACCGACAATTGCTCCTTGAACTCGGTCTTGGGATCCTCTTCACCATGCACCAAATGCTTCCACTTATTCTTCTCCTCTTTAGTTCTCTCTAGGGAAATGGAAAGGGTTTGCAATGGAGGAAAAAGGGTCGGAAAAATGAATTTTGGCTCAAACTCACAATGTGGTTGCAAAATATTGGGGCAAAGGGGGAATAATGAAATGGGCATAGTTTCTTTGATCTCATTTTTCTTGTAGGAATGGGACCCCAACACCTTCTTTTATAGGCCAAAAAGATAGTTATTCGATTGGGTGACCGGCTATGGGCGGTCAAATGGTTAGGTAACTACCCGAAAACCCGTATCCCTTTGCAATTTTTATTTTTCGCTCTTTTTGTGAGTACACATGGTCTGTAATGGTGCAGCAAGAGTGTGTACGTGGGAAGTATTGGTGTATGGTGCGTACATCTTCAAAAATATGATTTTTTAGAAGAGTTGTTCAAATGATGGCTTGGCAAAAAAAGCAAGTAAGATGGCCTGATGCTAGGTATGTATGTCTGGTGCAATTTAGGGTTATAACAGATGCCCCCTAATGTTTGAGGTTAGAAGAGAATCTGATGGATGAAATAAATTACAAATATTCACCAACGTACGAAGCGAGTGAGCCCAGAGACCAGAGTTCGGGAGGTTCCATATGAAAAATTATAATTTGTCTCACCGAGGAGGGCATCCCCATGCTCGGGATGAAATAAAACCATGGATGACAATCAAATACACTGCAGATCCATGTCATATAACTATATAAAGTGTAGCCACGATCAATACACAACGGATCTACATCTCAAAATCAAAAGATATACATGTATAGTATCCATCTTTAAGAAGCTAATGATGCCCGATTGCTTGAGATGAGGCCTTCAAAGCTCGAGAAACAACTTCAATATCTTCAAAACTCAGGTAGGAGTGTGATATGAGTGTATGAATTCACTACCTAGAGTTATTTGATAGCTCGTTGGGAACAGACAAGAGGATATCGGTGATCAAGCAGAGAACTTCATTTATTTTGAACAAAAACTTGATTGGAATTTCGGGGTGGACAGGCATGAGTACAAGAGACAAACTGAAGAAGGGATGACTCAAGTTTAGTAAAACTTCCCTTGGACAAAAGCACAAAAAATGATGAGACTCAAGAAATATGGAATTGACATAAGTTCATGATGCAGGAGGCAACGCGAACTCTCCATATGTTTGGAAGGATAACCAAACATAGGAGGACACAACTCTATATTGCGAGAACAACTTCCTAAGGTCATATTAAATCCCAAGGATTGATGAACAAACGAAAGGATGTTCTTTTTCCAAGGGCGACTCATTGTGTTGCCAAAAAAAAGAAAATACTTTTCCCTTCCTCTTTTTGGGGTATATTTGATTTTTTTTGTCTTTTTCAATAATTTTGGAAATCTTGAAAAAGAATAAAAGAATGCTACGTTAAAAAGGAGGAACAAGTGTCACAAACATACTGTTTCCAAGAGAAAGGAACACATTGATGCTCAGAGCAAGGAGACATATGCAAGAAAAGGACACTCGGGAAAATTCCTCCATGGGTCAAGGTGTCAAGACGCAAAGGAAAAGTGCTACAAGGCTTGCATATAAGGCATGCTTCAGATGGTTCGGTTGAGAGCAACATGGAGTCGACATTAGGACAAAGACGCAGGGATGAAAATGTGATTAATAAGACACAATGATAATGTCCTTCAATGTAATTTTAACGAGCCCAGAGAAGGTAAGCTTGGCATTTTTTCATTTTTAGAGTCTGAAAAAACGTAAAAGGAGACTCGATTGGGGTGCCTTTTTCGAAGGTAGTCTATTTGGTTCGAAAAAGGGGTAAACTAGCACCGAAAATACGTCTATTCAAAACCATTTTAACGAGTGTGAAAAAGACAATATCACTCGATAATATTTTCAATTTTAAGGAGTCTGAAAAGAGCTTAACTATGGACTCCATGGGGGGGTTCCTTTTTCGTAAATTTAGTCCCTCAGGTCCGAAAAAGGGTTAAAATTATACCTGAGAATACTCTTCTAGTGAACTGAAACTCCTAGAGTATAAATTTGTTTGTACAATTGACCATTCAGACCGAAAAAGGGTTAAACTATCGCCGGAAAGACGTTCCTTCAAATTTTAGTTTGGCGACCATGAAGGGCGACAAGATCGCTTGGCAGTCTTTTCATGTTTAAAGAGTCTGAAAAGGGCTTAAAGAAGACTCATCCTTGTTTGGGAGTCCCGAGGGTGAGGTCAAGATTGATGATGAATCATGAGAATAAGGCTCAAAACTTGTAATCAGGAAAAATTAACAAGGACTCCCGAGCCTATAGTCATTAACGACGGCATGGACGCCAAAAGCAAAGAGGACCTAACTAGGGAATCCATGTAAAGGCAGGATCTACCACTAAATTATGACACTTATAAAGAAACAATGATGGTTCTATGTCGCAACTCGGTGGGGTCGATCATATGGAAAAGAGAAAAAGACAACGAGATGCAGAAAGTGGAGGTGGAAACCTAACTTAGATGCAAAACATTGGAAAAATGACTTTTATACCAAAGGAACTTTAAAAATGACCCAACTCTAAAAAAGTTTCTGAATACCAAAAGTAACATGTATCATAACATCCCATAAGAAACTCAATAACCATACTAAATGATTTTTAAGCTAGAAAAAACGACAAAAGGGTCCAAAAAATGACAAAAAGGGGCCAAAAAATCTATAAATAGAAGTTGGCAGCTCATTATCACCATTGTAAATTGAGAATTGACCAAAAGGTCAAAAACACCCATTTGCTAGAAGAGTTGATTCAGGGAGCTTTAGTGGACAAAACAAACTTCTGCTTGGACCAAATAAGTATAAAACAACCCCTCTTGCAATTTAATACTTCTTTTTTAGTTCATTTTAATTTTTTTGGGGGAGCACACACTCTTAAAAAGATGCGGCCCTCCATGTATGCAGGCTGTTGAAGGACAACATGCATATGCCCATGGGCATAAAACAACATGCCCACATGCATACGTGACTGTGGTCAATATAGCCCCCGTACACCCCTAAACATATGGAAAAAATTGAAAAGCAAGAGTTAACTCCCCTTTGAAACTGTCATTTTGCAGGATGTACGTTCATTGGAGAGAAAGGGAGCATGAAGACATTGATTCTTTGGTCTTAGAATACCCTGCTACTCTCATCGCATTAGCATAATGTGGTTTGTTGACATTATTCCAGTGTCCATTCATGCGGGTACAACCCAGGCTGTTGAATGCCTTGGTAGATTACTGGCCTCTTGAGGGACAGTTGTTGACTCCAACGAATGAGGATATTTATTTTATTACTGGCCTCTCAAGGAGAGGGGAACCATTCAACCTTCATTTGTTTCCTCCTGGGCCTCACAACATCGTAGAGTTGATTGGAATCCATTGTGAAGCCGACACAGATAAAGTGGGTTCTCAGGTGTCGATCCACAAGATTTCAAACCTATCATTGAAAGTGATAGTTTTACTTATTGGAAAGATCACTCGATCTATGGCCTTACATCAGGCCTCCCATGTGCACATGCATTGTGTGGTTCAATTCTTAAATGCACAAGTTTTCTAGTGAAGAAAAACCATGCTAGATTGCATGAAGAGAAAGTTAATAGAGTGTCATATGTGGAGAAACAAAAACTTCGGGTTTGGGATTGTTCTATGTTCCTTTTTCTTCGAGAGGGTGCCAAGTCTCAGTTCACGAGAGACAGTAAAAGGGCATGTGGCCTCTCTCCCAGCAGTGTGCAGATGGGTAGCGCTGCTACCGCGACAGGGGGGAGGGAGGACTATTGAGGCCTTTGATGATAAATTTTTCGATTGGTGGTCTCGACAGATTACAGCTATAGAGGAATGCCCCTATGTTGGGATCAACTTCTCTAGGGATCCTGATATGCCCGTACCTCCCGGAGTAGAACAAGGAGAGATAGGTATTTTTTTTTTCAAAGTTATTTAATTTGTATTTATTTTTATATATATCATTTTTATGTGTACGAAAGTATCTGAAAACTATGTATCTGTTATGTACATATGTGGGAACAGTGTGTCCAGCAGACTTCTCGAGGACCAGGAAGCATCCTCGACCAGAGGCAGAACCAACTGCGACCAATGGACCAACAGTAGGGGGACCTCTAGCCAGAGAGGCTGAGAGAGTTTTGAGACAAATGGAGCGGAACCTCACTGCGCTCAATTGCACAGTCCCTATGGCAAGGGTCGAAGATTTTCCACCATCGATGCAACCTCATTTAGTTGGGGTTCCATAGACCTGGGTCCAACTTTTCTTGCGTTTGGAAAATGTCGTTGTTCACTATGACAGGGACACCAGGCCCCACCCTTAGCTAGGCTGGACTAATTACATGTCGTGGGAACTTTTGTGTATTTTTGAGGGCATAAGCGCCATGGCTCTTACTGGACATATATTTTTGAGGCCCTTGCACCCACCTATGTACTCTGATACTTTTGATATATATGCGTATTTACATATTTTTATATCTTATGGATCATATTTATTTAAAAATGTATTTACATGTGTGTGTGTGTGTGTGTGTGTGTGTGTGTGTGTGTGATTTTTTTTATATGTGTGCAATATGCCAATCTAATACATGATTAACTAGAGTATCTATGATTTGATTCAATCTCCTAGGAACATGGATAATGTAATCAAAGATTCATTCCAAGAGACGTACCCTAAGGAACTGTCGGTGTAGAGTAGGATCGTAAACACAGTAAACTCTATTTAACTGTGACACAACCATCTGAGCATATAAGTAGACCAGGACGTGAGAGATACCATGCGACAAAGCATAAAAAAGAAGCTCTAAAACTGTGATGTATTCGACAACATTGTTTGTGGCGTCACTTAAACAAATACCTCCTGAATATAGAAACTGGCCCTAAGGTTTGAAAATCACCCAAGCTGTGGAAGCAAGCCTCCAAGTGTGTCAGCTAGCATTGTTCGCAAACCCAACAAACACCTCCAATTCACTTGACATCTTCCACATTGAAAAAGATGACATTAAAAAATGACACGTCCATAAAACCAAAAAGACAAAAACTAAAAAGAAAATGTATAAGAACTATACATATGTACAAGAAGTCACCCAAGGCAACCCACCTATGAGTAATACTTTTTGAGGTAGAGCCCATTTCTAGGCTCCTCCAAATCATTTCTCTCAAAGTCCACCAGATGATAAGCACCCTTCTTTAGAACCTCCTTCACGATAAAAGGTCTGAACCACATGGGTTTGAACTTGCCTGCCCCTAGGGGATCCTTATCTTGGTCATAGACCAGGACAAGGTCCCCTTTAGAGAAAATATGAGGACGAATGGACTGATCATACTGACACTTGACTCTTTGTTTGTGAGCATCATTATCCAAGGTTGCATCATGATGTTGCTCATCGAGCTGATCGAGATATAATAAACGCTCTTCAAGTGGTGAAGTGTCTAGCAATAACTGTACTACCAACTTTAGAGATGGGATCTGACACTCTATTGTAAAAGCTTCTTCTAGCCCATAAACGAGTTGAAAAGGTGAGAAACCAGTTGCATTCTTAACAGACATTCGGTAGGCCCATAATGTCGAGTGCAACATAAAATGCCAATTTGACTTGGCCGAATTGATCGTTCACTGTAGAATAGTCTTAAGGGACTTATTCACATCTTGCACCTGACCATTCTCTTATGGGTAGTAGGGTGACGACTGTTCCTGCCTCAACCCAATATTTGACGTTAACTCGGACATCATTTTATTCTGAAAGTGACTGCCATGGTCAATGACAATCTCTCTTAGGATGTCAAACCTTTCTATTACCTAGTTAAACAAAAAGAGGGTTGTTGTCTCGCATCATTTTTAAATGTTGGAAAAGCCTCAACCCACTTCGTGAAGTAGTCTATTGCTACGATGATATAACAATGCCCCCTTGCTGAAGGGGGGTTGCATGTAGTGTAATCAATGCCCCACTTGATGAAGGGACTAACTGTGATCATGGGAAACATGGGAGAGAGGTCTTCCCTCATCTTCCGAGAGAAGATCTGACACAGGTCGCACCTCTTGACCGATTCAACACAATATTTGATTAGTGTCAGCCAAAAGTAACCGGCTCGTAGAATCTTCGGGGTTGTTGCCAACCTAAACAAATGACCACCACAAGCTCCAGTGTGGCAATCGTTAAGAAAGATTTCTTCTTATTCATGAGTGAGACCTCAATGAAGGATTCAATATACACATTGACGATACAAAGTGTCCTCCAGTATGAGATAGTTCTTTACTTGATGGCGTATATGTCGATGTTCCTCATGAGAAGCAGAGGTGGGGAACTTCAAAGTATAGAGATAGAATAGTATATCTCCATACCAAGGGTCTGAAGACATGATCAAAAAAATGTTTTCTTTAATAGGCGACTTTTTGGGTATAACATCACCTAACTCGACTAGAAGTTTCGAGATGAGTTCTGCAAAGACCAACGACTTTTGGATTTCGCTGAAAAAAATCCAAGTCAAATTATTGGAGGATAACTATCCATTTACTGATATTTTCATCGATTACACGTCGTGTCAACACGTATTGAAATGGATTCACAACAGCAATGACGGTGGTCCTAAGAAACATAATGTAATGACGAAACCATTGGACAACATGAACTGCTGCCAACACAAGTTTTTAAACGTGGGAATAATTGAGTTCTGGTCCAACTAGGCCTCGACTCAGGTAATAAATCATGTATTCTTCGATAAAATCATCCTCCTGAATCAAGACCATACCGATGGTCGACTCCGCAACAACCAAGTACAATAAGAAATATTTATTATAATTAGGTGGCCGAAGCAGAGGGGCAGACGTGAGAGCACGTTTCAATGCTTCGAAAGAGTGTTGAGAAGATTCTTCCTAATGAAAAGGAACGTCCTTCTTTAGTAAATGCATGAAACCCTTTGTGATCTCGACATAGTTTGTGATGAAATGCCATAAAAAAAATTCTTTTCCCTGTAAACTCTGAAGCTAAGGGACTGTGCACAGGGGAGGCAACTGAACTATTGCCTCAACCTTTATAGAATCGACCATGATCCCTATTTTTGAAACTATGAAACCTAGCATACGACCCGACGTTATTCAAAAACTGCATTTGTTTGGATTCAAGTGAATATGGTAGTAGCGACAGCTCTCAAACATGATTTAGAGGTGTGTGGGATGATCACCTCTCTTATGAGATCGTGATGTTAAATCATCAAGATAAGCCTCGACTATGTGTTTGAGATCTTGGAAAGAAAAAAGGCATGGACCACTGAAATGTAGCTCCATCATTTTTCAAACCAAAATGCATCTTCCGATAAGCGAATGTACCCCATGGGAAAATGAAAGAGGTTTTGTGTTGGTCTTCGGGATTGATCTTTATATGATCGTATCTAGAAAAACAATCCATGAAAGAAAAGACCTCACAACCTTCGCATTCATCAACAATCTGGTCGATAGATGGAGTGGGGAAATTATCCTTTAGACATGCCTTATTCAAATCATGGAAGTTTGTACATATGTGAATCATACCCTGTTTTTTGTTGACCAAAACAGGATTTGACACCCATTGAGTCAATTGGACAGGGTAGATAAAACCTTCTTTGAGAATTTTCTCTACTTTAGCCTTAATAGCTGCTGCTTTCTTAGGATTGACTGGACAAAGCTTCTACCAAACTGGCTTAGCATCAGGATATGTCGTGATTTCGTGTTCGACGATTCTTGGATCTATGTCTGGTGTTTCCTTGTAAGACCATGAAAACACGTCGCATAATTCTTTAAATAAATCCTTGTAGATTTGAATCTCTTCGGGGGAACAATGTGCTCCGAAGAAGGCAATCTCCATGACGTCAGGGGTTCTAGAGATATCAATAAGTATATTTTTAGTGATGGTTTCCATATTTCCTTCAGTGTAAAATGTGTGTGTAGCCAAAGGATTGATAGGACAAGACCTATCTTTAGTCATAGTCAAAGTGAATTCACCTGCTTCAATTCTTCTTAACTCTGGGAGGAAATAAGATCTTTGATGGAGATCATCCCAGGGTCTGTTCGGACTAGTCATTGCCTCAATAATCACCTCATCTGAGGGAAATATTAATTCTAAAGAATCGGTATCAACGAGGGAACCTTGAGCCCAAATAGGATTGAGAATCAGATCTAACTCCTATGTGGGAGTTAGATCAGGATCAACGGAAGCTTGCTAGAATATAGAGTACGCAAACTCTGCCACGAACAAAGGCATGGCCATGCCATGGTGCCCTGTCCCTTCCATCATGGCTGATGGGGAAGGAAGAGTCCACGAATCATCAAAGTAAGTCGTATGAAATGGCGAGACTTGAAAAATTTCAACCTTAGGTCGGTCGGGGACAACCGATATGAACCTAACTTCGCCGGAAGGAGGCGGGTAATCGAAAGTACCCATCAAAGGTGGGCACAAACCAACCCCTATGTTGACGATGCCGCATTGAGGGTTATCAATCATCGGGACCATGGATTCCATCGATGAAGGGTCAGGATGGGAGAAGGACAACTGATCAATGTATACGATATGGATTTCGCGTGGAAAAAAAAAGACCTGAAAAACTGTAGCGACCACTGCCTGCATAACATACATCCAAATCCTTCCTAACAAGAGATTGTGGTTGATAGACGCATCGGCCACTTCAACCTCGATGCACACGGTCTTCCCCCCTAACTGCATGGGAAAAGAGGGGATGATTCCATGTGGTCGGAATGAATGACCATCGAAAGAGGCAAGAAGAGTAGGCGACGGAGACAAAATGGGTTGGCCAATGGCCTTCCAACACGCCAATGACATCACACATGTCGAGGCACCCTCATCAACCACCATGCGGAAAATGTTCCGAGTAAATGTTTTCTTGGTGTAAACCACTACTATATGAAATGCCACATGGTAAGGGAGACGAGGTTTTAAGTCGGTCATATCGAGCATGACCGTTCCTGGATTACAAGTCTCAGCAGATCCTAAGGCAGCTAACAAAGCCTTTCTATGGGAAGGGTATCTCTAGAGGACCTCCAAAGAGGACATTGCACACAAGGTTTGAGACAAATCCTCCACCATAGAGTAGTTCTGGGAAGCCCTTGCATTTGGATTGTGGGAATCTTTCTTGAACACACCTTTTGGGATTCCTGTCATTGTTTCTCCCAATGTCTTCTCAATCTGGAGAGGAAGAGGTGGGTTTTCGACTTCTTTACCCTTCTCAGAGGTGTTTTTCATTCCATAGTCACATGTCCTAGTTTCTATATCACCGTTACCTTTCAACATATACACATTCGCGGATGAAGGATTACTTGAGACGGAGGGGGTCCTTGACTTCCCCCTTCTACGCTTGAAGAGGCTTGAGTTAAATTTTTCCCATGTGGGAATGGATTTTTTAACACAATAGGCTGTTGCTGTGCCAATAAATTTTGGGCCTCCGCAAGTTGAGGGCACAAATGAGTTAGATGGTCTTCTGTGCAAAGATTACACAGATACTTTGACTTCTTCTTTTTTGTGTTTATCTTGCCAACATTATTGGTAGGTTTCTTATCCCCTTTACTCTTCTTTCGTTGTTTCTTCTTTCTGTCAGGCTACTAGGTGGCCTTTGGGTTTCTTGATAGCACACTGTGTACATCCGACATTTGAGTAGGGGGAGAAGTCGAACCAGTTGTCTCGCTGGTCACTGTCTGCTGTGTCGACAATTTCTGTAATTGATTTGACAGTTGATTAGCGGGCTTCATTTGCGTTGAACCAAAAATACCATCGGCATGTGGTCCATATCTCTGTCTTTTCTTGTCAAGTATCAATTGTGGTGCATTTGGAAAAACTTCGTAAAGTAAACCATACTGAGAGTAAATTAGTTCTAGTTGTTGAGCTTTCATTATCGCTTCTTCTTCTTAAAATACGCTCGACGTTGCTACTTCTTTGGATAACTGAGGTACCAAAGACTTAAGGAACCACTCAAGCAAGAATGCTGGTGGGACTGGTACTTTTATAAAAATCTTCCGGCATATCCATTCTTGGATGTGATCTGAGATGTGGTCTACCTTTGTCTACTCAAAGTCGGCCAGCAACTTAGTGTCAGCGTCATATTTCACAGGTAATTGAAAATGGTTTAAGAAAACCATTTCCAATTCACCAAAGGTAGAGTATCTTGAGCGGTCGAGCTCAATGTACCATTTCGCAACACTCCCGATGAGAGTGTGTTGAAACAAACACAATTGGATGGAGTCATCTCTCAATGAATTGGACAAGAACCATAAATGGAAGGTAGTCACATGATCGCCTGGATCTTCATTAGGCTTAGCTTTGAACTTTGGGATGTCTGAAGGCAACATGGTTGGCATAGGAGGCCAACACAGATCATGACATATGGGGTCGTTTAATAAACTTGTCAAGTCTGGCAAGTACAAAGTTGCCAGAAACGGTAATTTGGGTTGTTGATTATAATTAGGGAAAAAGGAGCTTGGAGTTTGGCCAGCACTAGGTTGCCAGGAAAAGTTAGGTTGTTGGCCAGGGTTCTAGTAATAACCATGGTCGTGACCAGCATGTGGGTTTTGTGCTTGTTGAGATGTCATTGGCTGACTCCCATAATAGGACGTAGAAGGTTGGGCTTGCGTTGCATTCCAAGGATTTTGGGAAGGGTTTCCCCCTGCCGATCCGATAGGCATAGATCTTGAGCCTTTCCTAGGGTTCCATTGGATATGGAAGGGGTTGCCCCTAGTCGACATCCCTGATGAGGGAATTGATCCCTACCACGGATTCCAAGGTCCTTGTGAGGAAGGAATTCCTGAGTTTTCCTCTTGTGCAGGAATAATACCATGCATATGATTTGTTTGTCTATAACCAGGGTTTCCCCCGGCCGAGACGACAGCTGACGAAAATGCATTTTTACCAAACACGTTGAACAAAGAGAACAACATTGAACCTACTAGCATGTTATAAGAAGGAAGTCCTTGATTACCTACTCCAAACGAACTATGGTTTACGTTCGGCGCGACAAAATGCTGGCGAGCACTGTCGAGCGAAGGGGATGAAGGAGGTATATGACCGTCTCTGTAAGGGAAAGCATTATAGGGAGCTAAAGTGCCCCCCATGGATCCTTGCAGAGGAGCGTTCGAGCTCCCTGCCCTCAGACCTAAAGTCTATATAGTGGAGTAGGAAAGGACAATGTTCGTATCGAAGCCAAACATCCTATATGAGAAAATAGGGCCTATCACACTCCGGGTGAAAGGAGCAGTGATCCCCACCATAGATGGAATTAGACCATTGCTTGAGGTAGAGGTCGTTCAGAGCATAGTGTTCTGGACCGACGAAGGTTGGTTTGGAGGCGGAAAACCCCCTGTAGTGACAACCATAGAAGGAGTATGAGGATTCCCTTAAGAAGTAACAACATTTGTCTCCATCGCTTCTTGTGACACTACTTGACGCTAGTAACGGTAAACCTGTACGACGATGGGCGTCGATAGATCGGTGATCAGAGGGTTATACAGACCAAGAGATTCTGCTACAAGTTCAGAAATGGTTGTTTCCTTTGAAATCAAATGTTCTCCTCTCAGAGATGGGTTAGTCATAGTTTCCTGTGGCTCGGTCACCTCAAAAGACCCTTGTTGGTCTAGTCTTCACCTTAGCGGTGGCAGGGGTGGCTCCAAATTAACTAACGGAAGGCCAAGAAGCCTTCATGACCGGGGGGATTATGATCCTCCATGGTGTGAGAATATCAATGAAACACTAGGGATTTCTATTAACGTTAAATACTAGCACACACTAGAAAAAGCTCCTATGAGATAAGACAGATCACTATCTAGTTGGAAGAACAGTTACACCAGCCAACACTAGAGAAACTTATCGGTGCAAGTGCAACTCGAATACGGAAGAACCCTCTAGGTATAATTTTCAAAGCATGGCCCGATGTCCACCCTAGGTACTGCGGTATACCCCTGCAGTCACTTATGTAAGTCACTAAGATAAAGGCAACTAGGTTGCCAGTGCACGAATAGTCACCAGGTGGGTACAGTCGATAGTCGGGTGGACCGCAATGAGAAGGGTATCAAGCCTGAAACCTATGAAGGGTATCGAAAGAAAGTGTTCTAAAAGACGATTGAGGACCTCAAATAGATTAGAGACCCATGAAGCTCCGTGGAAAATGTGATCAACAAAATCCCAAGATAAGCCCTATATATGCGTTCCCCACTATGCTTGGTCCAACTTTGGAGGGGTTATCTCCGCTACCTTTCCGCACGCGACCTCGTGTTTATCCCCTGTGTTAGAGGGGGGTCTCAGATAAATTTCACGGTTACTAGACTTTTAAGAACTCCCTAGAACACACTCTTATGTTTGTTTTTGTAGCCTTGAAGAGTTTCCTCTCCAATCCTAAATCAAGGCTCTAGCCTAGACTGAATTGATCGACCCTACAAACACAAAGTCTAATAAATTTTAATTAAGCATTAATTTTAGCGGTTGTCTTAAGTCAAAGGGAATGAAAATGAAACCAGTGATGTTCATTATGAGACAAAAGAGAAGAGCATAAAATGAAACTGGAAAACAAACTACTTCTTCAGAAAGAAAGAAAGATTTGCCAATTTAAATTCTTTAACCAAACTTTTTCGTAACTACTTTTCTCAGATCTTTGAAAGTTAAACCTAAAACAATATTTCTCTCGACTACGAGCTACTTAATTTCCTAAGTATTCAAATAAATAACTTAAGAAAAAATTTCTTTTTCCTTGATAAATAAAACAACTAACCTAAACTACTTTTACCAAACAAAGAAATGAAAAACTTTATTTTATTTTATCCTTGAAAACAAGAAACTTGAACATGAATTCTTTTCTTTTCGTCTAAAGAAAAAAAAGGGAAAAATGAAGACAAGACAAGACCAAGAAATGACTTGTATCCCACTGTCGATCGCAGGGAGTCACTGACAATACCAAACATGCATATCAAAAAAGACTCACAAGCTCGTCTAAAAACCCTAATAAAGAAAACACAAGAAATCTTTGATAAACGAAAGTTATACTAAGGTTAGACCTAGGCTACAGACTATTATAACAGAGACCATGACTAGATCAAGAAAAACCCTAAGAAATATGACTTCTGATAGGGAAAGAGGATGACTGCCTCTTCTTTAAAAAAGATTTTATCAACACAGGCACGCCACTAACACTTCAATAGCCTGCATATGTACGCGGGATGTCTAAAGGTAGGGAACGTATGTATGTGTGCAGACCCACTACAGGCTGCGTACGCCTCTGTAACTTTCTAAAAAAGAGAAAAAAACAGTCCAGCTGTCAAAGCAGGGAATACTGGTATGGAAGACCAGAATCCCTTAAAGACTCAGACACTTACAAAAACTCAAAAAAGGAAATTAAACCCGTATCCCTTTGCAATTTTTATTTTTCTCTCTTTTTGTGAGTATACATGGGCTGTAATGGTGCAACAAGTGTGTGTGTGCAGGCAATAGTGGTTTAGGGAATGCACATCTTAAAAAATATGGTTTTTTAGAAGAGTTTTTCAAATGATGGATTGGCAAAAAAAGAAGGTAAGATGGCCTGATGCCAGGTATGTATGTCTAGTGAAATTTAGGGTTATAACATGAAGATCCCCCAACCATTAGATTTTAGATTGAAGGTAAGGAAACCTATTACACATGTCTTTGAAGAGGTAACTTAGTGACCAAAACATAGTGTATCCACCTAGATGGTAGTCATGGGAATACGTTACACCTGAATCATATATACAATGGATATTGAGAAATGTTCAAGTTATTTCAAGGCATTCCCCCTCTACCCATGATTATAACTGATTCATTCTAAAATTAAATAGTTCTCTTCCGATGGGTTCATGCCCCATTGGCAAAAATATTGGAAGGACCAGTTACATTATTGAGAAGAAGGATGTTAAGTTGTTAGGACATGTGTTTTTTGTTATTTTACTCCCTCCTGAGAAATAATTAGACCTATTGAAACACTTATTTCCTTAGATTGAACTATCTGTTGGGTCACCAAAATACCACATTTTTACCAACCTTTTACTTCACTCTTATCCATATTCTTGTTTCACATAACCTTACATTAAGACCATTTTCATCATTACATATGGGTTTAGACTTATTATTTTCCAAATCATTTATTTTAGTACTTTGAGTGAATTTATGATTAAATATTAGAAAAATAACATGGTTTCACTTATATATCAAAGTTGGACGAGTTCTATGATGTTTAAAAGTATATTTCAAGACTCCAAAAAAGTCATATTTGACCACCTAGCCTCAAATTCGAATTTCCTCTTCAAACTCTTGATGATTTGAGGAATGTTTGGGGGAATCACTCAAGTATCTTGGATGGAGAAGAATCATGGAAGATTGATTAGGGAGTTTGTGTAGAGATATTACTTTCTAGGTGTTAGCACATGGTTTTAACCACATGAGACATTTATGGGTCTAGGAGAGATTTGTGGATCTGAATTCATTATTAGTTATCTTAGTTTTTTTATAAATGGGAGTGCCTCGTCCATTAGACTTTTGGAGAAAACATCCAAATTATGATGGAATAGAAGACATTTCATAAGTTCTTATGTTATTTAGTTTCTAGTTTATATTCGTTTTTTAGGATGTAGTTTTATAATTCATATAGTTTGCAATTATGTTGTAGATTAGTTTTCAGTTCTCTATTCTATAGAGTAGGAATGTTTTGAAAGGATGGAGAAATGATCCATGCTTATTGTATTTTATTTATTTTTCATCTTTCCTTTTTCGCAATGCCTACTTTCCTTTATGCAGGTGTGGTTTTCATGATTGTTTAATTTTCACAAGTGTGTCAACGAACGAGTGTGGTGTGGGTCATAGATATGATTGTTGAACTTGGGAATTCTATAGAAGCTAAAAATCCATGGACCTCTAATTCACAACATGCGATTCTTCTAATTTTAATTCTTTCATTTTTCATTTCAGTTTGATTAAGCTACAAGAAATGGATAAGTCATGAAGTGAACTTCTAATGAAGTTGGTTACAGGACTTTAAAACTTAATTCTAATTCTTGGATGTGTCTTCTCAAACAAAGTACTTTTGAATTCAGTGTGTTTTGGTTTAGAGTTAGTTTCCCAATCCTGCATATATTTTGTCGACATCATCACAAGATTATAAGAATTAGGATTGATAAACTTAATGTCTAATTTATGCATATAAATATGACCGACACTATCATTAGTGTTGCATTAATTTATCTCAATTACTTTAGTTTAGTTTGAATATTTTTCTTTGATAAGTATAGTTATTTCATAAAAAAGATTGATTTTCATACTCCACTTAAAATCACACACTCACAACAAATATCGAACCATAGGGGACCCTTTGTCACACCAACATTCTTGATTCTTTCTTAGCCTCCTACTATTGTTGGGAGGTGTTCCTGGCTTTACTTATTCACTAGTTAGACCATCTCATCCATTCACCTTTGAACATGTAATTAATAGGATCAACCTTGTTAGGATCCCATCAAACAATAAATATGGTAGGTAATCCATAGAAAAAACTATCAAACACAAATGTGACCGATTTATTGTATATGGTTTTGATGAATCTTCCCTATTTGATCAAAATTACAAATGATCTCATTTTGCATGTTGTAACTTGGCCCCCAATGCCAACCAAACCTAGGTAACCATATCATGAATTTTCACTTGTGGTGTTCATCGAATAACATCACATAACATTCTTTCAATGGACCTTAATTGGACCATCTACCAAGTGGTACATTGATAAAAATAAGTGGGTCAGATACTACCTTCACGTCTTTAGAGAACAATTTACTAACCCTTTTTTAATTACCAATTCACCATGACATAGGCCTATAAATGTCCACTAATTTCTTAAAAAACACCTCTACACACATCACAAATCACATCCATTAATGGAATCAATGAAAAGATTTGTGCAAGATTGAAGTTAAAGATAAACTCCTTGTGGATTGTTTTTTTTAAATATCTCTTCTCCTTAATTACTAAAGACATGGATACCACTATGCCTAAGAGTGAGGATGCATCTATCCTCAAAGATCAACACTTTGACCTCATATTTTCTCAGCGGGGGTACTTGTACATATTTCTCCCAAATGCTCCTCATCCTCAACCCTTTCTTCCATAATAACCTATGACATCTAATTCTGCAGATGGATTTATTAGGTCCACGAATCATATCTATCCACCTTGTGTAACCCCACCCCCATATGGTACCATTCCATATGGAAACCTCTATGGGGGTACCCCCTCATATCAACCTTCTATTGGAGCACCATATGTATGTAGCATCATGCTCCAATCCAATCCCCCCTCCCCAAGTGTAATTAGGGCACAGACTAGTGTGAAAAATGACCTTCATACCCCCTCCTAGCATGCATTTTATCTTGCATATACATAGCCCCACTTACAACAACCATAAATGAAATAGGGGTTATCCATGTTGTACCCTCAGTATGGGAACCCGCCCCAAAGTAACCCATACTATATATTCCATAGTCCTCCACAAGTTAATGATACATCCCCATAGTATTAACAACATGATAAATTCAACTTTATTCATCCTTCACCATATCAACAAGTTTAAGAATGTTAACAACTAAACTTGGTTAACCTTGCTACCCCACAAAATAATTGGAAGAAAAAAGGGAACTAGAGATAGGGGGAAACCACCATAATCAAAACACCAATACCAGTGGAAATGTTAATGTTGGAATCTAGAATCAAAATGCTAGTAATAAAATAACAACTAGAGAATGTAGGGGGAGAATAACAATCTTTAGACACATTTTCCATATGTCGTATGTGGAAAGTATGGTCATGATACTTACCATTTCCCCCAAATTGTGGATTTCAAATAGATGAATGAATCTATGTCCAACCAAGGTCCCCTTGTCCCCTAGGGCACTACACCTCCCCAATATAATTAACATCAACATATTCATACAATAGTACTATACAACCCCTTCCCCAAACGCGTTTTTTCTATCGAACATGAAGATGTAACCTTTTCCCAACCTTCAGGAAAATACCCAACCCTAGGAAAATATCAACCTATAGATCCTATGATCCATAGCGTCTTATTGAACTTGGAAGATATCTATTTGTAAACTTGCAACCATAAATACAATATGCCTCCTCAAGTCCCTCCAACCAAATCAGATGCTACCCAATCATCAACTAGTGTGCCCTTAATAATCCCATGTTCTAGTGGTGACCCTACTCCTAGATTACCAAAGGTTTCTCTAAGGCATATTGCTCATAACCCTCATGCTAAGGCTACCCATAGATAAAATATCATTCGTGATTTGGATCAATCCCCTACATCCATGTCTACAAAGGAGGTTCTATAGACCTTTTCTTCTTAACATAAATATTTGTTGTTGGGGGAAGTTGACCCTTCTTACTCACACATCACATTCAATTTGGATAAATTATAAAACATGATCCCATCCTTGGTCACATTTCAAATATAGGTAATATTAAAAAACATTACCATCCATCAATTCATTAAATATGAGGGAGAATCTACATCCATAATGTCCAAGAATTTCTAGTGTTGGACTACTGAGGGGGAGTGAATCAATAATGAGAAATTATACCACTTATTAATCCTTTAAACCACAATGTATATTATTTTTACTTATTCTACCATGTTCATTTGTTCATCATCAATGTATTATTGTATCATAAACATTAACATCCATTAGTGCATGATAAACAATAACAAACACATCCACACAATGCACAATACACTAGTATTTACGTGGAAACCCAATGCGGGAGAAAACCACAATTTTTGTTTCTTATATGTAAGGAATTACATTCAAGGAAGCACCAACTTTCAATGCTCCAACTCCAATTGAAGGAGACTCCAACCCCCTAGTTTCTCGGGCTCCAACCTGAAGGAGTCACCAACTCCCTAATTATCTAGCTCCAACTAGAAGGAGGCTACAACCCCCTGGCTTCTCTGGCTCCAACCAGAAGGTGGATAAAACCACCTAGTTCTTAGGATCCAACCTGAAGGAATATAAAACTACCTGATTCTCTAGAACCAACTAGAAGGAGGCTACAATCCCCTTTCCTTTCTCCGTCCAAATTCCCTGAAATATAAATGTCAAATAACTGATGAAACAAATACCACACTCTCACTATGAAATATACCATTGTAACCTATAAACCTGTCCAACCTATCATTATCACAACAACCTATTCCATGCATCAATCATGCATCAACCTATACTTCAACTTGTATCATCAACCAATGCAACAACCATGCACCAAACTTGTACCATCAACTAGTGCATCAACCATGCACCAAACCTGTACCATCAACCAGTGCATCAACCATGCACCGAACCTGTACCATCAACCAATGAAACAACCATGCACCAAACCTGTACCATCAATTAGTGCATCAACCATGCACATAATATTTACCAACAATTTGTACCAACACGATTACATCAACTATGCACAAAAAAACCTGTCACAAGTACCTGTCTCATCAATCTCATCAACCAAATCATATCTACTCACCAAGATAAATCACCAAGACCACTCTCAACCATATGCATAATATCACCAATATAACCAACAAGATACCTCTAGCAATACACCATACTCTCCATAAACCAAATACCATAAACCCTTACATAAAAAATTCATCAAACCCTCACTATAATGCAACCTCATATCGTACCAATAAACTTCTCAATAGTTCAGATATGATAATATAGATCTCATACCCAATATCACAAGAATAACTCTTAAACCATGTGCATCTATGTCTCTCTAGTCATGTGCCATACATGTGCATACAATCATAAACATTTGTAATAAAAACTCACATGGACTAAACCACAAAACCTTACTAATATGCAACCTCACACTAAACCAACAAATTCACCAAGACATCACAACCAAAAACATTCAACCATGTACCAAGAATTACAAGATGTGGCTCAATTATTAACCCAACAAGATGTACCAATGATCCAACAAGATGTACCAATGATAAAATACCAGACCTACCAACACTGTATTTCTGTAGATCTAGATGATATAGTAATTTCCATACAACCAACAACCTCTATAAGAAAATTTTGTTGAATCATGTTGTCATTGATGCCAATGGATGATTGATTGATTGATGCCAAAGGATGATTGAATTATGTCAAAGGTCAAAGGTTTGATGTCAAATGAACAATGTCTTATCATAGTATATTGGTGAAGTATGTATTGTCCTTGATGTGAATGGATTGATGCCAAGTGGAATCATAGTCATATGATGTCATGCATAGATGAAGATGGATCAATGTGGATTGATGTATTGTCATTGATGGTTTGATGCATTCATGTATTTCTCATTGGATCATGTGATCATGTATGGTATCAAAGACAAAGGGACAATGCCATAGTGATATATTGTCACAGTGATATACTGATGTAAAGATGACTCATTATTGTCTTGTCATGGTTGTAAAAATGGATGAACTCTAGTGTGGTCCCCTTATGGTGAAATCCCTCAAGGGAAGATGCTTTGTGGAAAAATCCAAAGTGGTCCCCTTATGGTGAAAGCCTTCATGGGAAGATGCTTTGCAGTTGAGTTATCCTAGAAGTATGGTTAGGGAACCCATGATTAATTATGTAATAATGAGATGAAGATCAGTGAATTTGTCAGTGAAAATATCCTAGATGGATAGTTTTTGTCAAGCCATTTCCAGTGGTATGTGGAATGTCACATAACTCCTCATGGTTTGAGAGTTATGGCCCTATGAAGTTGGAGGACCCTCATATGTTGGCTTGAAGCCCCAAACGGTCAAAGAAGTCAAAGTGCTTGCAAATAAGGAGGATTATTTAAATAATAAAGTGAAGTAACAAAGTCAAGGAGGATTATTTAAATATTAAAATGAAGTGACAAAATCAAAGAGGATTATTTAAATAATAAAGTGAAGTGAGAAAGTCAAGGAGGATTATTTAAATAATACATTAAATGGAGAAATTTCTATTTATGGAAAGTAGTTATGAGAAAGTTAACCCTAAAATGAGGAAAGAGGGCTCAGTGGTCAAGTGCCTATTGGATACATGGACATGTGGAAAATTGGACAAAGTTAAACATAAGTGATTATGTGGACAAAGTTCCTATGTGGGAAAAGTGACCTAGAAGATGCTTCTAAGGAAGCTACTTGGAGAGTATAAATAAGAGGCAAGGGTAGCTTGTGAAATGCATCTCTTGAGAATATCTTGAAGATCTATTCTAAGAGAGATATTGAGTGGAGGATCTCATGGATGCATCAAAGTTTTTGTAAGTATGAGGTCTTGACGGTGAAAGTTTTGGAAGTTTAGAAACCCTATTTTATGAGGTGTAAGCGGGCTGCCTGTGTATAGAGTGAGTACATACTGAGGTGTACGTGGGCTGGCAGTGTATAGGGTGCATAAATGTTGGTAAAGCCATGAAAATTGAGAAGATGAAGATGCAGAGGTTCTAGATTCTGAGATCAAGCTCCCAGGAAGGTCTACGATGCTTAGATACATCAGATCTATCCATTGGTTCAAAAGGTATGGTCACATAGTTGTCTTGATGGATACTCTTTCTTGTTGTATGGTTAATGCTTAAGGCATTCTTGGTATGGCTGTTGTGATTTGTTTTTTTTTGGTTGATGGAGTGAGAAACACTCTCATAATTCAGTATTGATATGATTGTTATAGTATGTTGGTTGCTTATACATGATTGAGTAGCATTCATATTGTATGGTTGAGAAGCATAATTAAAGTGTTGGAGAGATTGGATGTGTTGTGATTGGTTATGGTTTAGATTGGAAAGTGAAAGAAATAAGTGAATTTGATTGAAGGTTGCATAATATATAATTTTATCTTGAAGATAAAACCCTAAGTAACTTAGAAGTGATACGCAGGCTATAGTACAGACTGGCCGCGTACATATGCGAGTTGTACTACTGATAGGGTGCGTACGTACACGTTGTAACACCCTGTTTCCCCTAGCTTGTAATTAATCATAAAATAGGATTAACATGCTAAGGCATGTGGATGATGTAAATGTATTATTGTTAAATTTCCCATAACTGATTGTTGGGGGGTGAAGCCTTGAAGTACAAGCCATGATATCTCTAGAGGAAAGAGTCAGTTAATGAAAGAAATGACTGGTGGTTGAATAATCAACCACCCCCATGAATGGAAACATGGGCTGTTAGGCCGAAGTACCGCATATATCTTTAGACACGAGCTTCCTTCTGACAGAAGGAACAAGATAGTTCGGGAACCTTCCTAAGAAAGGAAGGTAAGATACATATAGGAGAAATGGAAGAGAAGAGAAAATATCACGAGAGGGGAATTATCCAACTGAGAACGAATAGAGGCCCACGAGCTTAATGTTGGGAGAGATTCTGATAAACCTCATTGAGGCCGTGACATAGAGAGAGAGAGATATCTGAGAGTATGCAGAGAAAAGGACTCAAACACGAGCTTGATGCTGAGGAAGCATATGATAAACCTCACAGGGATACTGTGACAGAGAGAAGGTCTCTGAGAGATGGGATAGTTCCCTAGTGATATCATGGCTTGGCACGGGGGTGGCCAGGGTGCTAAGAATGAATGCCTCTGAGCCTATGGTTGGGTGGAAAGCCACATACCCACAGTCAGTTAGTTGACCACAACTTGTAATAGATAAGTATCCTCCTATCCTGTGTAATTGAGTTGTAACTCTGTAATGAAATTGGATATACTGTGAATGTTTTCAGGGATGTGCATGATTTCTTAATGGTTATATTGTAACCCTTTTATTTCTGCTTGATTGTGTAATTAGGCAAGTAAGTAATTATATGGTTCGTACATAAATTTTACTCGTAAACACTTGATCCCTATGGTGGTTTAAGCTAGAGACATGAATTGCGAGTTCACCAACCTTGGTCGTGGTTTTCACGAGTGCACGTCGAAACTCCCAGTTGCCCAGAGTCTCTCAGAGGATGGATTTTGTTAAGTTCAGGAGAGGTAGTGCTGATATGCATAGAGTCTCTATGAGGTGGGCAAAGGTCAAGAACCTCTTAATTCCTAGAGTTGAGGAATGAATGTAAGGGGTGCACGGAAGAATTCTTCCAAACATTATGTTCAAGATAAAGTGCGCAAAGCTCTTAAGCCTTTTAGAGCCAACAAAGACCATGAAGAATAGCGAGACTCAAGTATCGAAAGGGAATATCCTTTCATTTGGAATATGAACGAACAAGATCTGTTCGAGAAGTCCAAGGTCTGTCATAACCGTTAGATTTGAAGAAGGAGCACAGGCGTTAATGCCTCGACTCCTTCAGTCTTCGCAAGTTCGACGAATTTTGGTAATCATCGTGAAGGGGATGGATCGTATGAAGTCTAAAACCCGAAGTCATGATACAATTTGGACTGTAGATCCAAGGATCTATAGGGACCCACCTTGACCATCATATCTATGAGTTCGGAGTTTGCACGACAGGAGAATCGCGCGTTGGTGCGACTAAACCTCTGAAACCTGAAGTCGCGATGTGACCTAGACCATTGGATCGAGGAAAGTCGTGGACCATCGATATGATGTGAGAGGATTTTGGGGATCAGGAATCGTGGAAAAGAGGAAATAAATATTCCCACTTCGTGAAACGCGAAATCCCGAAACGCGAAGTCCTGATTTGTGAAGAGGTGATATGGATTGTTGGATCGCAGAAGGACATGGACTGTTGATCTAACATAAGTGAAGTTCAGAGTTGGAAATTCAGGGAGAAGGAGGTGAGCTAATGTTTGAGTCAACGAGGTGCGAAGTCCCAAAATGATCAAAAGTGGGCCCCAGGTCATAGATGGAGGTCACATCAGTGGAGAATAAGGGAAGTAGCTAGCACTCTCTAGGATTTAGTTCAGAATTCGGGAAGTCGGGAGAGTGCGGTGACTCACAGCAGAATACTTGAAGTCACGAAGTCATGAAGTTCCTTTTGATTAGGCCTATGGTCATAGCCTAAGGTCATATGAAGGAAGGGGATAGCATGAAGATCTAGCACATGTTGTTCAAATCCTTCAAAGGGGTCAGGAAAGAGCCCACAGGTTTGGAAGAACCTACAATGTGAAGAAAGGGGAACCTAGGGAGAGTTAAGGAAAGCAAAATTTTGATGCCCGACCCCTTAAAAGAGAAATTAGGAGCCAGGTGTGTTACAAATTGGTATCAGAGAATGGAAACAACACTTGGCCTGCTTGGGTTCATGCACGAGTCGTATGAAAATATTCATGAAGTACTTTATGGAAGCCTATCATTTCTTTGGGAAATGATAGTCGATCCTATAGGAGTGGGATTATGCTGAAGAATAATAATATTTAAAATAAAATAGCAATGTGAATGGATGGAAAGGATCCATAGCAGTAATGATTACTGCTTTAGCGAAGGGTTAAATCTAGTGTTACACATCAAAATTACTCATTTCAAAGATGACATATTGTCGTCATTACAAATTTCACAAGTGTCGCATTTTGGCCACAAGTGTCGTAGAAATCATACAGTCATCTTGCCCATGTCATGTCTCGAACGAAATCACAAGGAACACTTGAAGACACCCTCAAAGACTAGTTAAAGAATAAGAAATCATTTGATGAAGAGTACAAAGATTTTTCCATGAAAAAAACCACTGAAAAATGAATTTTAAAGGCCAATGCTCCCCTACCCATTGCCAGGGAGTGCCAACGCTCCTTGACCTTCTTTGGGGGAGCGTTCTAGCACTCTGTGCACCCTTCTGGGGAAGCACTTGGATTTTTTGAGGAAATTTTGGGCAGCGCTCCCCTACCCACTATCAGGGAGTGCCATCTCTCCTTTCCCTCCTTTGGGGGAGCGTTGCAACACTCTGTGCCCCATTCTGGGGGAGCGCTGGGCTATTTGAGAAAATCTTGGGTTGTTGAGGGAAATGAGGGAAAAATCCTCCTCATCTCTGGAGTTGGTTGGATTCGAATCTGAGGTCAAGGATGGATCTTAGGGAAGATCCACAATTGATGGATAAGGATCCTCAACCTATCCCAAGAATCTCTAAGGTGGTTAGGTCTCTCCAATCTTATATAAGGAGGCCTTCTCATGGTGAAATGGATGGAGTTTTTAGAGGTACCAAACTTATGATCTCATGAGAAGTGGTATTGAGACGACATTGAAGGCATCAAACTTATGATAGCATAAGGGAGATAATCAATGAAGCATAGTAATTTTGTTTGTGGATCATTTGAGAAAGGAGTTGGACAAGGAGAGCTTGGTGAGGCTGTTGCATCTGCATCAGAGGCATGTACGTATCTCTATTGAGTTCTCATTAATACATATGCTTGGATTGTTTCCTTCAAGATTTTGTATGCCTACATGAAATTGTCTTTAATAGATAGATCTAGTTTCAGACTAATCGTAGTAGAATAGGAAGCATTCTTTGTCTTTGATTGGATTGCAGGGCATGTTGAAAATCTTGTGGATCCGAGCTCAACTTGGAAATGGGCGAGGAGAAGCATCAAACAAAGGTACATATTCTTCCTCTTCTCTATAGATTAGTTTAGCTAGGTTTAAATGGATGTCAATGACCAAAGTTAGCACCTTTCTGTCTTGATCTTAGAGATTTAGGATCCAAGATGGAATCCACCTGTCCACAGGGGGATTTTCCTATAACAAAAATTCGCTACTACACTAGGGACCGAAGCTTTCAGTTTTGGTTTCCTTCCTTGGTTTTGTTTTTGGCCTTTGATCACCTTTAGATATTATTCATGCTGTGTCTTTGATTCTTGGATGTGTTGTTGGCTCTTGGATTCATTCCATACACACTCAGTTTCTGGATTTCCTGATCTATTTTTAGTTCTGGGCAATAAATTGTTCTTCTGAGAGCTTAGCGCCCCCCTGCCTCTACCACCAGAGCATTAGCACTCCCTTATAGGATGTCACAGATCGTTTCAATGCCCTAGTACCCTTGACACCAGAGCGCTGGTATTTTTTCTACTAAAAATTTTTTTGGGAGTTGATCTATGAGTCTACTTTTTTCTCTTTCAGCTGCTCAGGGTTATTAGCATCTCAGTGTGTCCTTGTTTTGGCCTCCAACATTTTGATTTCTAAGGATTGATGATGTTTTGTTTGGATTTTTGACATCTATTTTCCCTGCTTTGAGTCACTCTTCTTCCCTGAGATTTGGAGTCGATATACTGTTTTATTCTCATTTATCTTATTGAATGAAAGTTATTGTAAGGAAATTCAAAGATCTATTCACTATTTCATTTTGATCTTTGAGGTATTTTCTCCAAGAATTTCCTCTTGTTTGAATTTGGTTTTCTTTTTGTTTATTGTTTGATCACAACGAGGGTTTGTTTTTGTTTATGTGGAGTTCTCTTTCGATTTCTTAAATCTCACAGATCTTGAAGTCTTATTAACATAGGAAGCTTTACATCAAACTAATTATCAGTGACATATAAACAAAAGGATATTTTTTCATGTTTGGTTTTTGGATATTGGAACCAATTTTTGAACATTTTAGCATTGTATTAGATTATTGATTGAGAACAATTGCATTAGGTCATTGCATATTAGTTTTTAACAGTGAAAGGAAAATATTTCTTATCATTTCTTATACACGTTTTGGGAATTGAGTCATAATATCATCAGTTTTCACTCTCATACACCTCTGAGTAAACAACAGCCTGAAAAGGACCAAGCCTCCAACTACATCATATGTTGGATCCAAGCAACCGGCTACTGTTAATAGTATTGGGAGTGTTGATGAGGTCAACAATATTAAAATGAAGAATCTAAAACCCAAATTCTCTTGCAGTCTTTGTAAGGGTGACCACTTTCTGAGGGATCGCCCTGGTCTTCCCAAGGTCTTAGAAATGTGGTCGTCCACATCATCGACCTCTGCTAGACAAGATGGTGACACCCCATGAACTAGTGACGTTAAGGTTGGTAAGAAGAAGACAACTGTCAAATTTCCTTGTATGTTATGTGAAGGTGATCATTATTCTCACCTTTGTCCTCGTATGGACGAATATTCTTCTCTTTTGGAAAAGATTCAACTTCCAACTGGTTATCATAATATTTCCCCCAACCCATCATTAGTTGATTGGATTGGTCAATCTGGTTCCATCCTCGGTCAGTCTGGTTGATCAGGTGGTCAATCTAGTTTCATCCTCAGTTGAACCACTAACCAAAGTAGTTGATCCAGTTCCATCATCGATCAACCCCACTTTTCATTTGAAAAGTGAAACCCAAGTGACTGATCCAGTCCTGTCATTGGTCAATCCCACCCTTCATCTGAAGAGTGCCAACATGGTCAATCCCACTCCTCCTCTGACGAGTGCCAAAGTGGTTGCTTCGATCCCTTCATCAGTCAGTCCGGTTGATCCTGTCGTCAATATGGTCACGTCCTTAGTTGAACCAGTTGACAAAGTGTTTGATCCGATCCCATATTCAGTCAATGTTGCTCTCCCGTTAGAGAGTGCAACCCAAGTGGTCAATCCATTTCCACCTGTCGACCCCATTCTCCCCTTGGAGAATGAAACCCAAGTGGTCGATTTAATGTCATTATCAATAGATCCTACTCTTCTGCTAGAGAGTAAACCTAATTTTGTAAATGATTTTCTCGTTGATATAAAATCTACTGTGTTGGGGGGCATTCCTCCCTCTCCTGCAAAACCCACTCCAAGTAATGAGGCCATCCTTTTTGATTGGGGTGTGCTAACTGGACCTCGTCTTCCCTCTCACATTCCCTTCAAGATTACAGTACAGGTTTGTGGTCGAGACACTCCTCATGCGCTGATAGATGAAGGTTCGTCCGTTAGTATTTTGTCCTCTATTGCTTGGCAATATTTGGGTTATCCTCAGCTTGTGCCAGTTACCCAGACTCTGTTCTCTTTTAACAGAAGAACCAGTCACCCTTTAGGGATCCTTCCTTAGTTTCCTGTAACTTTGGGAGGGAAAACTGTCTTCATTGATGTTATGGTAGTTCAGAACCCCTTGGATTTCGATTTACTCCTTGGGAGAGATTATGTCTATGCCATGAAAGCTATTGTGTCCACTCTTTTTCGTGTGATATCTTTCTCGCACGATGGAAGAATGGTGACTATTGATCAACTTTCATGCATTGGTCGAGTATGTGGCAAAGCTTGTTAAAAAATGAAACAGTCACCTCTCCCATCAGGTTGATTCTTTCTCTAGATCTCGTAGATGTTGAGTCAAATCTTTCGTTAGGTCTCGTATTTGAACCTTCATTTCATCCACCCTTATCCTTTTTCTCCATATAGTACATAAATTGGTGACAACCTCAAAGTCAGTGAATGAATTGAATCTTAGGGGGGCATGTCTCCAGCCTTTGATGATCATTCTCTAGTTGTGCCACTAAATTTTCAAGATGGGGGCACAGTACCAACCATCCCTGGGTATCCCTACCTTTGGAAATTACATTGGGAATTTACAAGCATAGTTTAATTTTGTTTCAAGCTTGTGTAAAAATGAAACCAATACCGAGCACGGTCTTTGTTCTTTCTCGTGCTCGAAAAAATACATGAGAATGTAACCGAGTATACTTTTATCTCTTTTTCGGAATCGCAGGGATACTTGAAAAAGGAACCCCCTAGAGTCGTCTTTAATTTCTTTTCAGACTCTCTAAACATGAAAATATTGTCGAGTGATCTTGCTTCCTTTCACACTCGTTAAAAGGGTTGAAAGGGCGTCCTGCGAGTGGTAGTTTATCTATTTTTCGGCATTGTGAGACTAACATTACAAAAAAGGAAAACCAATGTTTTCATCTTTAAGTTATTTTCAAACTCTCTAAACATGAAAAATCACCGAGTTTACCTTCTCTAGACTCGTTAAAAAAATCATACATTGAAGGGCCCATATGGGACTGAACCCTTACTTCTTCTAGTTCATTAAACAAAGGAAGAGGGACTTACCAAAGGTGAGTTATATAGAGCATGTGTTACCCTCCTCGATCTCATTAAATTAAAAAGAGGTACTCGTATATTTGGATGGGGGAAAAAATTGAAGGACGCAAGCCAAGCAGTTTTTGAAAACTTCACCAGTCACCCCTGAACATGGAACTTTGTCTTTGCATACATTTTAATCTGTTGAACCTTTGCATTGAACCAATCCTCTGAGTTTATTTAATCCTTTGGGAAACTCGATGAAAGTCACAGTATCCACTGCATCATCATGTTTTGGTCCATGTCATGTTTTTGCTGTTGTGCCTCAGTGTTCAAGTGAAGTATCTTCCTCGAGATTCAACCATCACAAATTTCCTGTTTCAATACCCGTGTCATTCCATGTTCATTTGATCCACCAATTTACATCTCTGTGTCAGTTTCATGTCACTGATGGGGGATACATCAAGGCCCTCCTTCGAGGAGTATGTTCCTTTCGACTTCAACACATTATTCGAGAATTAGACTTAGAAACCAGTTAGTACCTTGGGCCCTGCATGCCTCAATGACAGGCCTCCTCGCTTCCGACAGTGGGTTTACATCATTGACCTATGATCGGATGATTCCATGGATTTTTTACTTCATCTTATCTATTCAAATTCGCTAGAATGTACTAGGATACCTTGGGAATCATTAACATCAATGGTGATTTCCCTCGCACTTGTTAACGGTTTACCTCATTGACCGGTAATCAAGTGGTTTCTTCCATGTTCGACATCAAGACATCTATTCACATGGTAAGATTCGTACTACATCAGGATCAGTAAGAAGACCCTAGGTTGATTAATCACTCTGATATGTACTTTACCCAGGTTGTGATGGAGTTTATCTTGAATATTGACTCATATACTGTTACATAGATCCACTTTGTATTGGTCTGTGGCTATGTCTTCTCATTTCGTAGATCCACTGTGTATTTTTCATGGCTACGATCAGTTCATGTCATGGAAGTATAGATCCACATTGTATCTTCGGTGGCTATACTCTTTGTTAATATAATTATGGATCTGCAGTGTATCTTATGGAAACCATACCTTGCAAGTCTTTATCACCCAAGAATAGGTATGCTTGCCTTGGGTTTGAAACATGTCATAATATTTTCTTGATGGTTGTGTGTAGCTTCTACTAGGTTCTCCACATCTATACCCTTGGTTGAAAAAGTCTACAAAGTACTTCAGTCATCAGTTTCTATCTTCTAACTTCACACTTTGGGGCGAAATCTATTACACATCAAAATTACTCATTTCAATGATGACCTATTGTCATCATTACAAGTGTCGCAAGTCTCGCATTTTGGCCACAAGTGTTGCAAGTGTTGTAGGCATTATACATTCATCTTTCCCATGTCGTGTCTCGAACAAAATCAAAAGGAACACTTGAAGACACCCTCAGAGACTGGTTCAAGAAGAAGAAATCATTTGATGAAGAGTACAAATATTTTTCCATGAAAAAAACCACTTAAAAATAAATTTTTAAGGCCAATGCTCCCCTAACCACTGTCAGGGAGTGCCAATGCTCCTTGACCTTCTTTGAGGGAGAGTTCCAACACTCTGTGCACCCTTCTTGGGGAGCGTTGGGGTTTTTTGAGGAAATTTTGGGCAGCGCTACCCTGCCCACTATCAGGGAGTGCCAGCGCTCCTTGACCTCCTTTGGGGGAGCGTTGCAACTCTCTGTGCCCCATTCTAGGGGAGCACTGGGCTATTTGAGGAAAGCTTGGGTTGTTGAGGAAAATCAGGAAAAAACCCCCCTCATCTCTGGAGTTGGTTGGATTCGAATTTGAGGTCAAGGTTGGATCTTAGGGAAGATTCACAACTAATGGAGAAGGATCCTCAACCTATCCCAAGAATCTCTAAGGTGGTTGGGTCTCTCCAAGCTTATATAAAGAGGCTTTCTCATGGTGAAATGGATGGATTTTTTAGAGATACCAAACTTATGATCTCATGAGAAGTGGTATTGAGAGGACATTGAAGGCATAAAACTTATGATCTCATAAGGGAGATAATCATTGAAGCATAGTCATTTTGTTTGCGGATCATTTGAGCAAGGGGTTGGACAAGGAGAGCTTGGTGAGGTTGTTGCATATGCATCAAAGGTCTGTAAGTATCTCTATTGATTTCTCATTAATACATTTTCTTGGCTTGTTTCCTTCAAGATTGTGTATGCCTACATGAACTTGTCTTTAATAGATAGATCTAGTTTCAGAATAATTGTAGTAGAATAGGAAGAAAAAATTGTCTTTGATTGTATTGCAAGACCTGTTGAAGATCTTGTGGATCAGAGATCAACTTGGAACTGGGCGAGGACAAACATTGTAAAAAGGTACATATTATTCCTCTTCTCTATAGATTATTTTATCTAGGTTTAAAGGGATGTCAGTGACCAAAGTTAGCACCTTTCTGTCTTGATCTTAGAGATTTAGGATCCAAGAGGGAATCCACCTGTCCGCAGGGGGATTTTCTTGTAACACCCAGTATACGTGTATAACCCTTCACGATCATAGGAATGAGTCTGGTGACCATTCCCTGAAAAAGGGGAGCATTTGCAGCTCCTAGGTTTCAAGTGGACTGGGGAACGAATTTTGTTTCTGGGTACATGAATTGCTGGACAGGGTTTTTCTAATCAAGATGATAAATAGAGCTATAGAATTATAGAGTGATTGAGTGAGAAATCATAGCAACCTCCCTTGCTTGGTGGATAGGAAAACTGATCTACCAAAGTTCTTATGGGAGGAGGAGAATGGCCTCTGTCCCTGACTGGGCTGAACAGAAGGAAAAAATCTAGATGTAATGGTCAAGATTGACCTTGACCTAAAAGATACTCTGGATTTCTGAACTAGGATTCTTAGTAAGTAGTCCAAATGGTATTATACAATATTGTTAAAGATAAGATAAAATGGTTGAATAAATGTTGACCCCGAATGTGGTAAAGGAAGTGTTGGGGCACTTCTAGAATCCCAAGGGGTTAGATTGACATCCAATGGTGGATGGTAGCCATATAGATATAATTGGAAGCTATTTCGACTGATTATGTTACCTTGGGCATGGTTTTAATTGCCCATAATGTATTTATAAGTTGGGTAATGTTCCAGGGAGGTTGAGGCAAGAATGTTTTCTTGCTAGTTGTTACCGTATAAAAAGGGAACATAGCTACGACTATGTGTTACACATCCAAATCACTCAACTGGATAAGTGTCGCACATACCTCTCACTTGTCGCAAGTGTCGCAAATTCTATACAACTTGTCGCGAAGGTCACAAGTTGGTGATAAGAGTGTCGTAAATACTGTTGAATCATGTCACCATAATGACGACATCACGGAGACACTTGAAACACCTCATTTACTCAGTTTGAAGGAAGAAAGTTGGTCTACT
>ML781566.1:841202-852680 GCA_009831015.1 Picea engelmannii
TAGGACTACTCTTCATATACTGGTTGGCACAATTCCGGGATGTGTTTGCCTGATCGGGATAACCTTCAAAACAGTGTGGTGACCAATGCATGTGATAAAAAACAAAAATTGATCAATAAAATATTTTAAAGTCAACCTTTCGTTAGTCCACCTTTTCCACTCACAAACCAAAACTGAAGTTGTATATATTTTCTGTTATACCGTAGCTGTAACAACTTGTTATAAAGCTATTCATTCACTTTTGCAACCCTTTTTTGACTTAACAATCTTCCAGGATCGCTTCCCGGGTCACCCCGGGGGGTTTTGAGCCATTTTGGGCTTGTTTCCTTGTTTTGAAAGCTTTGAATAGCTTGTTGTTCATAATTTACAGCCATTTAAAGGTACTTGGCTGTAGCTTTTAAACCCCTTTTTTCACCCGTGTTTCATGCCCATTTGCTTAAAGCCTTCATTGGTTATTTACCCAGGATGTCGGTTTACCCCGGTGACCCATTCTGGGGCAGTTTCCAACACTTTAAGTGAGTGAACAGCTCGTTGTCCAATTTATTTAATTCGCTGTCCTAAAAATCAGCTAGCTCATTTTCATCCCATTGTCCATAATTTTCACCCCCCAGGCCATTTCGGCCATCCAGGAAGCTAAGAAAGGATAACACCCAGGGTGGGTGGTCCTGAGAAGGACTTCTTGTAAGCCTTTCACCTTTCTTCTTCCCCTTCTTTACCACCTCAGGCGAAGGACCACTTGAGGTGCGGGTAGCCTCTGCCTCATGCTGAGCTACCAAAGGGGTTGTAACCGGCTTCACAGCCGGATAGGTCGGATCCGTCCCTACGGACAGATTTTGCTTATAACACCATCCTATATACTCGGTAAGCACTGAGATGGGGTCTTCCATTTTCTTCAATGATATATGCTCGGGAGCAGAAGAGATGGAAATAGCCCTGGCAGATAAAGGTATACACGGGAAACAGTCAGAAGAAATCTCAGAACAACAGGGTGACCCAGAATATCAGATATGGAAAATGAACTTCGATGGAGCTACATGTAGAGAATGATCTGGAGTTGGCGTGTGGATAAATCACCCCATAGGAGATGCAAAATTATGCTCTTACAAACTTTTTTTTGAATGTACAAATAATATGGCCGAATACGAGGCGCTAATATTGGGATTGAAAGTCTTGGAAGAGTTGGGCGCCAAAAGGATCGCTATACTCGGATATTTTGAACTCATCATAAATCAAATTAAAGGTATCTACCAGGACAAAAATCCTAGACAGAGGGATTATAGAAATATGGTATTAGAACTTCTTGAGAAATTTTCAGAATGCAACCTTTCAGCAATCCCACGAGAGAAGAATCAAGTTGCAGATGCACTAGCCACTTCAGCGGCATTATTCAAAGTCCCAATTTTTCCTGAAAAAAGATACAAGGTTGAATTCAAGTACAGGCCAGTGATGCCAGATAATATGAAACACTGGAAAGTCTTCGAAGATGATAAACAGATAGAAAGCTTCCTTAGGATGGAAAATGAGTTCAAGAATTTAAACATCGATGAATGTTACGATGATGAAGTAGATGCAGTTGTTTTCACCAAAGAAGGATACTTTGACAATCAAATTGTTGGCAGAGATATCGTGTAGTTGAAAAGCAACGCTATCCCCAAATGCCTGGTACCATTGGAAATTTTTTTTGATAACAACGATGTGGCTAGAAGTCCAAAGATCACAGTAGATGAAGAGGATGCAGAGGATTGTAACATTGGTACTCCAGAAGACCTGAAGATCATTAAATTGTCCAAGAAGCTCAGCCCTGAAGTAAAAGAGAGGTATGTAAAATTGATGAAAGAATTCCCTGTTGTTTTTTTCTGGAGCTATGATGAATTGAAAGTTTATGATACTAGTATAATCCAACATGTCATCCTGATAAAAGAAGATCAAAAACCATTTAAACAAAAGTTGAGAAGAATAAACCCTGTATTGTTACCATTGATAGAGACAGAAGTGAAGAAATTATTTGAAGAAAAAATCATAGTGTCCCTAAGATTCTCCAAATGGGTAGAAAATTTAGTACCTGTCAGAAAGAAGAGTGGGGATATCAGACTGTGTGTGGACTTCAGAAATCTAAATAAGGTATATCTTAAAGATAACTACCCTTTGCCCAAAGTGGACCACATTCTACAGAAGGTAGTGGGCTCTCAAAAGATGTCAATGTTGGACGATTTCTCGGGATACAACCAGATCATGGTACATCCTGATGATCAAGAAAAGACAACATTCACCACACCTTGGGGAACATTCATGTATGCCAAAATGTCATTTGGACTTATGAACGTTGGAGAAACATTTCAATGGGATATGGACATATCATTTGCATATGAAAAAGATAAATTCATCATTATATACCTAGACGACATTACTGTGTATTCTGCTATAGATGAGGAGCACATCAAACATCTCAGAAGGGTGTTCGAGAAATGCAGAAAATTTGGCATATCACTGAACCCAAAAAAGTCAAACTTTACCATGGAAGAAGGGAAACTCTTAGGGAATATCATTTCTATGGAAGGGATAAAAGTAGACCCCAACAGAGTTGAAGGTATCTTGAAGATTGGCATCCCAGAAGCAAAAAGTAAGTACAATCCTTTCTAGTTAAAGTAAATTTCCTGAGAAGATTTATTCCTAATTTAGCAGAGATCATAAAGCATATCACCAACATGTTAAAGAAAGGAAATGAAATCAAATGGATTCCTGAGGCTAGAAAGTCCTTTGAGGACATCAAAGTAGCATTGACAAAGGCTCCTATGCTAGCTAGTCCTAATTTTGAGAAATATTTCATATTTTTCTCTTTTGCTTCAGAACACACAATTGCAGGGGTATTACTCCAGAAAGATGGCCAGAATTTTGAGAAGCCCATAGCATACTACAGTAAGACATTGAGAGATGCTCCTTTAAAATATGACATCATGGAAAAGGAGGCGTATGCTTTGGTCAAAGAATTGAAAGAATTCAGGGTGTATATTCTACATTCACATACTATTGCTTATGTCCCTAGCAACTCGGTAAAGGACATCTTAACTCAACCTGATCCTGAAGGAAAGAGGGGAAAATGGATTGCAGTGCTATTAGAATATGATCTCGACATCAAGCCCATGAAGTTGATCAAAGGACAAGGACTTGCTAGACTAATGGCACAAACAAACTGTGAACTTCTAGGAATAAATTTTGCTACAGACATGTCAGAAATTACAGCAGAGGAAGAGAAGGAGAATCCACAGATATCTCAAAAATTTCTTGATTCTGAGTGGTATGCAGACATTATCTTTGTGTTAAACAATCTGCAAGCTCCTCCTAAATATAACAAAACAAAGGTTAGGTTCTTAAAACTAAAAGGGACAAAATTCTGCATTGTCAATGGATTACTGTACTGAAAGACCCAGGAGGAATTTTACTGAGATGTTTGATAGAGGAGGAAGTAGAAAGGACCATCAGAGAATTCCATAAAGGATACTGTGGAGGTCATCATTATTGGAAGACAACTGTACACAAAATGTTGAGAGATGGTTTTTATTGGCCTAGTATTTTCCCTGATGTTTACAAGGAGGTGTCAAAGTTCCATGAATGACAAATCTTTGATGGGAAAGGAAAGCTACAGTCTTTGTCGTTGAATCCCATTTCGGTAGAAGCTCCTTTCAACCAATGGGGCCTGGATTTCATAGGAGAGATACAGCCACAATCTTTAGCTCAACAAAAATGGATCCTAACCGCAACAGATTATTTTACCAAATGGATTGAAGTTGTTCCTACTAGACAAGCTACAGATGACGTTATCATTCGGTTTCTAGAAGAAAATATCTTATCCAGGTTCGGATGTCCAGCCAAGATTATAACAGACAACGCAACGAATTTTAAATCTAAAACAAATGAGAAATTTTGCAGTGCTTACAATATTACTATTGGCCATTCCACATCATACTACCTGTAAGGAAATGGATTAGCTGAGTCTTCAAACAAAAGCCTGGTCAGAATCATAAAAAAATTTCTGCAGGAGAATAAAAAGGCGTGGCACAAGAAGCTCATTCATGCACTGTGGGCGGACATGATATCCCCAAATAGATCCATTTTCACATCTCCTTTCTAGTTTGTCTACGGTACAGAAGCCATCTTTCCTACGACAGTCGTATTTCCAGTGATGAAGTTGTTACAAGAGAAAGAAGTAGAGACGAATGTCAGTTGAAGAAGGGAGGATGAACTCATCAGCTTGCAGTAGACTAGAGAAAAGGCTTTCAACAATGCCCAACTACGTCAAGAGAAAATCAAGGAAGATTTTGACAGACGTACCAAAGTGGACGACTTCAAACTTGGAGACTGGGTACTGAGTTGGGATGCTAAGAATGAAAACAAGGGAAAACACAAAAAATTCGATCACCTGTGGCTGGGCCCGTTCAAAATTACATCTTACTGCGAGAACAATGCCTATTTGTTGGAGGAGAGTAATGGAGAACCTGTCGAAGGAGGGCTGTGAATGGTAGGTTCCTCAAGCACTACGTCGTTTAAAAGATCATCACCCACCATCAATTGTACATGACTGCTTTGTGTTTTGGTTTTTATTTAAGTATGAATATTGAGATAAAAACAACACGGTTGAAGCCTGAGGTGAAGGCCCTGAACTGTGCTAAGTAGTTTGAAGTTTTTGAATAAAATGAAGAGATTCAAATCACACACATAAGATTACAGTCCAATGGGTAGGCACTTGGTCTACAGTTCTTTGCTACCTCATGGGGAGGATAGCATCCCCAGTTGGAGCCAATGCTATCACCATATTATTCCCAGCTGGTGTTCGAGTTTCAGAAATTTTATGACGGATTAAATCATGACATGTGATTTTGAGAAAGAACACCAAGGACGGTGTTCCTTTAAGGGCGAGGGAATTGTAACACCTTGTTTCCCCCATCTTGTAATTAATCATAAAATAGGATTACCATGCTAAGGCATGTGGATGATGTAAATGTATTATTGTTAAATTTCCCATAACTGACTACTGGGGGGTGAAGCATTGAAGTATGATCCATGATATCTCTAGATGAAAGAGTCAGTTAATGAAGGAAAGGACTGGTGATTGAATAATCAACCACCCTCATGAATGGAAACATGGACTATCAGACTGAAGTACCATAGAGATATGCAGACCTGAGCTTCCTTCTGAAAGAAGGACCAAGATAGGTCAAGAACCTTCCTAAGAAAGGAAGGTAAGATACATACAAGAGAAATGGAAGAGAAGAGAAGATATTGCAGGAGGGGAATTCTCCAACTGAGAATGAACAGAGAGCCACGAGGTTGATTCTAGGAGAGCGTCTGATAAACCTTGTCGAGGATGTGATAGATAGAGATATCTCTGAGAGTATGCAGAGAAAAGGACCCAAATGTGAGCTTGATGTTGAGGAAGCATTTGATAAACCTCACAGGGATACTATGACAGAGAGAAGGTCTCTGAGATATGGCATAGTTCCCTAGTGATATCATGGCTTGGTATGGGGGTGGCCAAAATTCTAAGAATGAATGCCTCTAAGCCTATAGTTGGGTGGAAAGGCACACACCCACAGTCAGTTAGTTGGCCGCAACTTGTAATATATAAGTATCCTCCTATCCTGTGTAATTGAGTTGTAACTGTGTAATGAAATTGGATATACTGTGAATGTTTTCAGGGATGTGCATGATTGATTAATGGTTATATTGTAGCCCTTTTATTTCTTATTGATTGTGTAATTAGTCAAGTAAGAAATTATATGGTTCAGACATAAATTATACTCGTAAATGATTGAGCCCTGTGGTGGTTTAAGCTAGAGCCATGAACTGTGAGTTCGTCAACCTTGGTCGCGGTTTTCATGGATGCACGCTGACACTCCCAGTTTCCCAGAGTCTCTGGGAGGATGGAGTCTATTAAGTTCAGGAGAGGTAGTGCTAATATTCACAGAGTCTCTATGAGTTAGGAAGAGGTCAAGAACCTCTTAAGTCCTAGAGTTGAGGAATGAACGTAAGGGGTGTGCAGAAGAATTCTTCCAAGCATTACGTTCAAGAGAAAGAGCGCAAATCTCTTAATCCTTTCAGAGCCAAAAAATCCCAAGAAGAATATAGAGACTAAAGTATCAAAAGGGAATATCCTTTCGTTTGAAATATGAACCGACAATATTTGTTCGGGAGGGTCCAAGGTCTGTCACGACCATTAGATTTGAAGAAGGAGCATAGGTGTTAATGCCTCGAATCCTTTAGTCTTCACAAGTTCGACGAATGTTGGTAACCATCTTGAAGGGGATGGATCCTTTGAAGTCCAAAACCCGAAGTCGCGATGTGATATGGACCATAGATCCAAGGATCTATCAAGACCCACCTTGATCGTCGGATCTATGAGTTCGAAGTTCGCGCGACAAGAGAATTGTGCGTTGGTGTGACTAAACCTCTGAAACCCAAAGTCATGATGTGACCTAGACCATTGGCTCAAGGAAGGTTGTGGACCGTCGATTTGACGTGAGTGGATTTCGGGGATCGGGAATCGGGGAAAAGAGGCAAGAAATCTTACCACTTCATGAAACATGAAATCCCGAAACGCAAAGTCCCGATTCACAAAGAGGTGATATGGACCATTGGATTGCAGAAGGCCATGGACCATTTATCTAACATAAGTGAAGTTCGGAGTTTGAACTTCAAGGAGAAGGAGGTGAGCTAAATTTTGACTCTGTGAGGTGCGAAGTCCCGAAACACTCGAAAGTGGGCCCTAGGTCATAGTTGGAGGTCACATCAGTGGAGAATAAGGGAAGGATATAGTGCTCTCTAGACTCTAGTTTGGAATTCGGGAAGTTGGGAGAGTCGGGTGACTCACAATAGAATACTCGAAGTCATGAAGTCATGAAGAACCTTTTGATTAGGCATGTGGTCACAACCTGAGGTCATATGAAGGAAGAGGCTAGCATGAAGAGCTATCACCTATTGTTCAAATCCTTGAAAGGGGCCAGGAAAGAGCCCGTGGGTTTGGAAGAACCTACAATGTGAAGAAAGGGGAACCTAGAGAGAGTTAAGGAAAGAGAAATTTTGATGCCTGACCCCTTAAAAGAGAACTTAGCGGCCAGGTGTGTTACACGCATGATGCACTACCGACAGGTCATGTACTTGTTGACAGATTGGTATTTGTTGAGGTTAGTTGCCTCATCTCAGTTGGTGTGAGTGTGTAAGTTGAGTCTTTCATTATAGAGCTGATGCTCTTGTAGAGTTGTACTCTATTCAATTGTTGTTGATAACCCAAGGATTGTAGTCCATAATAAAAAGAAAATTGTACATACATCTTGTGTTCTTTGTGTTCCTTGTGGTGATGGTTTATTGATGATATATGTTTTTGTTATTTTTTGCTGATGTATATTTACATTTGATTGGTTATGAATGACATTAATAAGTAATGAGTTGTTATCACTCTAGGAAACTCTCCTAGGCTGTAAGTCAGAGATGCCTGGTAACTTAATCTTTTTGAAAACTATTTTCTCAATAATAGGTGTGGGTTTGGATCAAGATGAATAACTTAATCTCTGGATTGTATCTTCAATATAGTCTAACTATATTCATGCAATTCAAGGCCTTCAAGAGCTATTTATCAGATAGATTTGTATAACAAATGGATAAGAAAACCAATCGGTTAACCAAAACATACATAAACCATATATATGATGGGTCAACAAACTAGCCAAAGATGCTTATGATTCTTGCTTAACAGTCAAAAGTAAGATGACAGTTACCATAGGACCATTAAACAAAGACAAAAGAATGAATTCAACTCATATGCATAGACAAAGATGAAGGAGGGTCTGACAATAACAAATGAAAGAATCTTGCAGGATTGATATATTAAAGAAAATGTCTTTCATACAAAAATAGTAGAATATAGAACTCAAAATCGAACCCTTTGGTGCTTCAAATGTCTTTGGCTTTATAGCCTTACAAGATCAAATCTAGATCCTTGAAAGATGGATCAGATTTTCTAAAAATAGTCAAACCAAACAAGTGTAGGATGAGATCCTATAAAAATGGATCTAGACTTCTAAAAATGTAAAGTCAAAACAAATTATCCTATATTAGGTGTCAAACTCTATCTTGATAGCCTTTATATCCTCCAAACTCTTTGTCATATGTAGAAAACCTTCCAAGGCTGATGAATCCTCATAGGAAATTCGAATTTTCCAGCTTTGGCAAAAAGACAGTTTTTTTGCTCATCAACTAGGTCACCATTTTCACTTTTCCACCTTCTTAAACATTAAATACATCAAAATAAAACCTTAAATATGATGTATTTAATTATTATGCATCTTTAGAAACCAACCTCGAAATATTTGGCTGAGAAAAAGTCAAATCTGGGCAAAAATATGACCTTGCTGCCATGTATAGGTTTCGATAGTTAAGAGGGCCTGTTAACTACCGAAAATCCCTGCTTTCGGTAGTTAAGAGAGGAAAAATTTGGGCCTGTTAACTATCGAATCCTGTAACTTTCTGAAAATGTTCAGAATTGCAAAACTGAACTACCTGGCTTCTTTTTCTATCTGTAGATGTCCTCTGGACTGTTGCAAAATATCTTTGCTTTATCTAGATCTCTTGCCTTGAAGTTTTGCAAATTAGCTGAAATGCTGATTAGGTCACCGAAAGTCCTTAATGTCGTCTGACTGTTGGAAAGAGTCTGCTACCCAAGTCTATATATATGCTCTTATTCTTTAGGAAAAAATAGAGTATAAGTAAGGCATGAGTGACCAAGCTCCTTTAAGTACTTTGTCTACATGTTGGTTGTATAATTAGCTATAGCTAGTGTTCTGATAACTATCTTCATCAACCTGTGACATTCCATAATTTTGAATAAGGATCATTGGAGGTCTTTCCATACTTTGCACTTTTCCTCTGTATTCTATATGAGGGATACATAACTTCTTCCTGTATAGTTACCTTGATAAATGACTGCCATCAAAGATACACCTGTGCATCTTTCAATATTTGCAAACAGTTGAATACTTCCTCTATCTGCTCGGTGCGTATGGCTTTGACATATTGACATGTCACTAATCAAAACAATTAGGCAAGAAATCACCTCATAGATTTTTGTGTATGCCATGGTTTCAATTTGAAATAACGAATGGAGGTTTGCAAGTACTACAAAGTATAAAACTCTGATCAAATGTAATGATACCATCTTTCAAACACTTACAAATCCAGTTGTGCATGCATTTATCAAACCTCTACATTTACAAAATTTGCCAACCGACACCTGATCTTACAAGGAAACTTTGACTGCCTTCCCGAGCTCTAAATTTATATCTGAAAGAACCATTAGAAATATTAGGATGTGTAGTTGTCAATCAACTATTTGAGCGTGTGAAACGGACTTTCCACGGCTGAGAAAAATGATTTTTCCCAAGGCAGTTGTTTTTCTGGAAAACCTGCACTTTCAGTGGTTAACTAGTCCCCCGAATTTAGGTTGTTAACTACCGAAAGCTCTGCTTTCGGTGGTTAATGAGCACTTTTCAGGCCCACCTAAGCCACCTAAACTTGAGATTCTCACTTTTTCTTGAGAAGACCAAATCCAATGCTTGTTCCAAGTTTATTTTTAGAAAGTAGACCATCTAACACACCTAAAAAAATTTAGAAACAAATTTTTGGACCTCTTCCTATCACCTAAAATTTGACAAAATGATAGTGCTATTTTAGGAGATAACATATGGCTCCTACTCGGGGATGGAATCCTCCCAGTGAGGTTCCAATAACAAGTAGTTCTAGTTGCCTTATCTGTTGGGCTATGGAGTCATGTGGCCGGTGCAACTGTTCCTCTGCAAACCTGCAGCCTGCCTGTAGCTTGTCTGTAGCCTGTCTGCTTATTCAACCAAAATATGAAAACAATCTAAGTGCTCATATGAAGAGATTATTCTTCTGTCTACTCCTACACTAACCGGGTCTGCATTCGGGTTAGGTAAAGGCTAATTTCCATAACAACCATCCAAGCAATTTTAATAATAAAGAAATCTCATCTTTATCACTGATCAATAAATGATGTCTGGAAAGTAACAACTGTAATAAGAACTCTTTTCGGAAATCATACTCACCTGAAAACATGGGTGAGCTGAAGAAATCTGAAACTTTCAAGCCCTTTGAAAAGTATAACTCCATGAATACTGCCATCGGGTCTTTGAAGCCAAGATCAGAAAAATGTTGATCTACGGAGAACTTTTGCTCAACCATGATTGTTTCTAAGCTAGGAGATTGCTCATCCTTTTGTTCCCTTGAAATGAGATATTTTTTATCAATCATAATAATTTTCTCTTCGAAAAAGTGCTTAGAAGATGATGATACATCAATGTTTAAGTCATGTGAATAAAAATCAACAAAAAATATATAATTGTTCATGAAATCATCAGTTATCATAGGATCCAATTGGATTTCAAACTGCTTATAGACTTCAAGCTCATATTTTTTTTTAAGGCATTCTGCAAATATTGAAAAATCTGATTCACAATCTAAAATAAATTTACCTACTTGCTGTTGTTCCAAAACTGCCTCATAGTCATAACCTTCCTACTTAAAATCTGAACTATGTTTCCATTCTTGTTGCTGTCTTAGATCTGCTCCATACTCACTGTCTTTTTGCTACAAATCTGGAGTATACTCACAGTCCTCTTGATGCTCATCCTATGCATGCAGATCTTCAAAATATGCTTGCTCTCGAATCTTATTGCTAGCCCAGATGTTCTCCTCCACCTCTTGAGCGTCTTCAAACAAGTTCCTTAACGATGAAGACTTCCTTTCTAGCAAGGGAAGGACAAGTTCATTATATTGAGCCATAAGATAGTATACCATGGCAGCAATCTCAGTAGGCCGAATCTCCAATGGGATGTCATAATATGTCCTATAGAACCTTCTGTTGAAAACAATCAAAGATTCTTCCTTCTCTCTCTTCAAAGTACAAAAATCGTCAAGGTACTGATCAAGAAATTTATTCTCACCCCAATGTTTTGAAAAAACATAATAGAAATCAGTCCATGACCCTATTGAACTAGGTTCCAAAATTCTAAACCATAAAGAAGCCTCTCTGGTTAGATATTTAGAAAATAATCTCATAACAATATCTTCATGAACAATTTCCAGATTATCAATAAAATTTTCAAAAGCCTCCAAATGTTTTTCAGCTAAAACATGACTCTCTCCGATAAAATGAGGAAGGTGCTCAACAAAATATGGAGGATGAAGATGAGATGGTAGCTTGAGAGGTTTAAACACCCTTTGTCTAATCTTAGACTGAAATTCTGTGGGCTAAAAAAAAGGTTTAACGAGCTGATGACAAGGTTCAGGAGAAATAGGTGAAAGTAATGAAATTTGAGATGATTTAGATTCAAATTCATCATTCTCAAGGTTACAAGGCTGATCAGTTTCAAGAGAGATTTGTATGCAAAGCTCATCTTTATGGACAGGCTG